>JAVKPL010015735.1:0-128734 GCA_032173675.1 Gastrolobium villosum
AAGAAAGGTGGTGTGACAGTAGTTACCAATGCAAAGCAAGAGTTGATCCCAAGCAGAACTATCACAGGTTGGAGAATGTGTGTCGATTACAGAAGATTGAACACAGCTACTCGAAAAGATCATTTCCCACTACCTTTTATTGATCAAATGCTGGAAAAACTGGCGGGCCACTCTTATTATTGCTTCTTGGATGGTTATTCAGGCTACAACCAAATACCTGTAGCTCCTGAAGACCAGGAAAAGACAGCTTTTACTTGCCCATTTGGAGTCTTTGCATACAGAAGAATGTCGTTCGGCCTCTGCAATGCACCTGCTGCCACATTCCAAAGGTGTATGCTCTCCATTTTTTCTGATATGGTGGAGAAATGTTTAGAGGTATTTATGGATGACTTCTCTGTTTTTGGTTCAAACTTTGATTCTTGTTTGAAAAATTTGTCTAAAGTTTTAAAAAGATGTAATGAGACTAATCTGGTTCTGAATTGGGAAAAGTTCCATTTTATGGTAACTGAAGGTATATGCTCTCCATTTTTTCTGATATGGTGGAGAAATGTTTAGAGGTATTTATGGATGACTTCTCTGTTTTTGGTTCAAATTTTGATTCTTGTTTGAAAAATTTGTCTAAAGTTTTAAAAAGATGTAATGAGACTAATCTGGTTCTGAATTGGGAAAAGTTCCATTTTATGGTAACTGAAGGTATAATATTGAGACACAAAATCTCTAATGCTGGGATTGAAGTTGATAAGGCAAAATTGATGTTAATTGAACAACTTCTCATTCCCGTAAATGTGAATGCTGTTAGGAGTTTCCTAGGACATGCAGGTTTTTACAGGCGGTTCATCAAGGATTTCTCCAAGATTGCTAAACCATTGAGCCAACTCTTGGTGAAAGACTCTGAGTTTGTGTTTGATGATGCATGTTCGAAGGCATTCTATTTGTTGAAAGAGAAGCTTACTACAGCTCCTGCGCTTACAGCTCCTGATTGGAACCTTCCATTTGAACTAATGTGTGACGCCAGTGCTTATGCAATTGGTGCAGTCCTTGGTCAGCGTAAGGAAAAATTGTTACATGTCATTTACTATGCTAGCAAAGTTTTGAATGATGCTCAGGTTAATTATGCAACAACTGAGAAAGAAATGTTAGCAGTGGTTTATGCACTAGACAAATTTAGACCTTACTTGTTAGGATCTAAAATCATTATTTTCACTGACCATTCTGCTATTAAGTTTTTGATGACTAAGCAGGATGCCAAACCACGACTGCTGAGGTGGATGCTACTCTTTCAAGAGTTTGATTTGGAGATCCGGGACAAAATTGGAGTAGAGAACAAAGTGACTGATCATCTCTCCAGAATTCAGGCAAAAGAGCTACAAGATAGTTCGGAAAAAGAAATCAATGACTATTTTTCTGATGAAAAGGTAATGGCAGTCTTTGTTCCTCCATGGTTCGCAGATTTTGCCAATTACAAAGTTGTAAGGGAGTTGCCTCCTAACCTTACAAGGCAACAACAGAAGAAATTTTTGCGGGATGTAAGGCGATATTTCTGGGAGGATCCACATCTCTATTTCCAATGTGCTGATGGGATCATTTGCAGATGTGTCCCTGAGTTTGAAATGAGTCAAATTTTGTGCCATTGCCATTCTTCCAACTATGGAGGCAACTTTGGAGGTAATAGAACCACTCAGAAAGTCTTGCAAAGCGATTACTATTGGCCGACACTCTTTAAGGATGCGAAGGATTGTGTCGAAAAATGTGATAAGTGTCAGAGAACAGGTAATATCTCACGCAAGGATGAGATGCCTCTGAATAATATTCTAGAGGTATAACTGTTTGATGTATGGGACATTGACTTTATGGGTCCATTTCCATCATCTTATTCCAACCAATACATCCTTGTTGCTGTGGATTATGTTTCTAAGTGGGTAGAAGCTGTTGCTCTTCCTACTAATGATGCTAAAGTGGTTGTCAATTTTCTGAGGAAAAATATTTTTACAAGGTTTGGAGTACCTCGGGCTATTATCAGTGATGGGGGTACCCACATTTGTAATAAACATTTTGAGAGTTTGCTAGTTAAGTATGGGGTGAGACACATAATAGGCACACCATATCATCCCCAGACTAGTGGGCAAGTTGAAATCTCCAACAGGGAGATAAAAAGAATCCTGGAAAAGACAGTGGGAATTTCTAGGAAGGATTGGGCTAAGAAGCTTGATGATGCACTCTGGGCGTATAGAACTGCGTTCAAAACTCCAATTGGCATGTCACCTTACCAATTGGTGTATGGCAAACCTTGTCATTTGCTGGTGGAGTTAGAACATAAAGCCTTTGGGCTACAAGGTTTTTAAACTTTGAACCATCAGGAGCTCAAAAGAAGAGAATGTTACAGTTGAATGAGCATGATGAGTTCAGAAGAACTGCATATGAAAGTGCACAAATTTACAAAGAGAAGACTAAGCTATGGCATGATAGCAAGATCAAGCACAAAGAGTTTGCACCTGGTCAACAGGTATTATTATACAACTCTCGACTGAGGTTGTTTCCAGGTAAACTTAAATCTCGTTGGTCTGGTCCTTTTGTAGTGACAAATGTATTTCCATATGGTACCATTGAGATCTCTCCTCTTGATGCTGAGAGACCCTTTAAGGTAAATGAGAATCGGCTGAAATTCTACTATGGAGAACCTGTGAATAGGGAGCCAATTTCTGTCCTTTTAATTTCACCTGAGTAATCACGGTTCCAGTCAGGCTCGTGACGTTAAACAAGCGCTTGCTGGGAGGCAACCAAGTTAAAACAATAAAAAAATAAAAAAATAAAAAAAGCCAGAGGGTCCCTCGCTGATAGCGTGGACCCCGCGCTATCAGCGCCATAAATCAAGAAATGGCAGAGGAACCCACGCTCATGGCGTGGTTCCCACGCGATGAGCGTGAGAAAAGAAGCCACGCCCGCAGCGTGGATATGGCGCTCTGAGCGCCAGAAGGTAAAAACAGGCAGTAACACCCACGCTGCGAGCGCGGGAATGGCGCTCTGAGCGCCAGAGGGAAAAATTGGCCAGTGGTGCCCGCGCTCACAGCGCGAGACCCACGCTGCGAGCGCGGGAGTCGCGGCAGTTTTTTTTAAAAGGGCCAAAACCCTATTTTCTTTTATCATTCCTTTTCTTCTTCTTCTTAGCCGCGCAGCCAACCCTTCCTCTTCCTCTTCCTCTTCCCTTTCTTTTTCTTATCACACACACACACTTCACCACCACAAAACCCTCCTACCACCACCATAATCCTTCTTTCCTTACATTGTTCATCTCTCTCAAAGGGTGTGGGTTCCCATTTGGTGCTGAGTTTGATTCTCAAAGCTCAAAGTTGTATATTTCTCTCACAAATAATCAACAATGGCTGGTGAAAAGGTAAGTTGGATACTTGATTTATTAATGCGTTGGTTGTTTGATGTATTTCCATGGTCATATGCATGTTGGTGGTATTTGATCTTTCATGATAATATTGGTTGCACAAATCTGGAGTTGCATGCAAGGTGTTTGTTCAATTGCCTCATTGGAAAATTCAGAATGTTTTGAACTTTTATTTTGATGGCTGTTCAATAATGGTCTGTTCAATGGTATTTGATGGTGTCATGGAATGTGAGTGTGTGGATGGTTAGGTTTTTTTTATCATGCATGTTAGGTGTTTGATAAATGGTCTGAGTTAAAATCCCTAACACATTTTCATGTAAGGTCATACCATGTGTAGCTATTGATATCTGGATTACATGATTTACATATACCCATTGCCATGACAACATGAACATGTTAAGTTATTCATTCATGATTTGATTCTGATTGCACATGGCTTGGATTTACACCATGATGACTCATTGCCATATTATAAGTAAGCTGCACAAAATGATAAATCTGGGAATTGGGTTGTTTACGTGCTTAATAGTTACAACTGTCCTGTATTCTATTGTGTTGGACTTTTCTGAGTACAGGGAAAGAAGACCGCCAAAAAGACTACTGGTGCATCTGGCACGAAAAGGCCTAGAGCCCCTGCTCTGGTCGATTTTGATAGCAACCGGTTTCTAACTCCGGAAGCACAGGACCGATACAACAACTGGTGAGGTGGATGCTACTCTTTCAAGAGTTTGATTTGGAGATCCGGGATAAAATTGGAGTAGAGAACAAAGTGGCTGATCATCTCTCCAGAATTCAGTCAAAAGAGCTACAAGATAGTTCGGAAAAAGAAATCAATGACTATTTTCCTGATGAAAAGGTAATGGCAGTCTTTGTTCCTCCATGGTTCGCAGATTTTGCCAATTACAAAGTTGTAAGGGAGTTGCCTCCTAACCTTACACGGCAACAACAGAAGAAATTCCTGCGGGATGTAAGGCGATATTTCTGGGAGGACCCAGATCTCTATTTCCAATGTGCTGATGGGATCATTCGCAGATGTTTCCTTGAGTTTGAAATGGGTCAAATTTTGTGGCATTGCCATTCTTCCAACTATGGAGGCCACTTTGGAGGTAATAGAACCGTTCAGAAAGTCTTGCAAAGCGGTTACTACTGGCCGACACTCTTTAAGGATGCGAAGGATTGTGTGGAAAAATGTGATAAGTGTCAGAGAACAGGTAATATCTCACGCAAGGATGAGATGCCTCTGAATAATATTCTAGAGGAAGAACTGTTTGATGTATGGGGCATTGACTTTATGGGTCCATTTCCATCATCTTATTCCAACCAGTATATCCTTGTTGCTGTGGATTATGTTTCTAAGTGGGTAAAAGCTGTTGCTCTTCCTACTAATGATGCTAAAGTGGTTGTCAATTTTCTGAGAAAAAATATTTTTACAAGGTTTGGAGTACCTCGGGCTATTATCAGTGATGGGGGTACCCACTTTTGTAATAAACATTTTGAGAGCTTGCTAGTTAAGTATGGGGTGAGACACAGAATAGCCACGCCATATCATCCCCAGACTAGTGGGCAAGTTGAAATCTCCAACAGGGAGACAAAAAAAATCCTGGAAAAGATCGTGGGAATTTCTAGGAAGGATTGGGCTAAGAAGCTTGATGATGCACTCTGGGCGTATAGAACTGCGTTCAAAACTCCAATTGGCATGTCACCTTACCAATTGGTGTATGGCAAACCTTGTCATTTGCCGGTGGAGTTAGAACATAAAGCCTTGTGGGTTACAAGGTTTTTAAATTTTGAACCATCAGGAGCTCAAAAGAAGAGAATGTTACAGTTGAATGAGCTTGATGAGTTTAGAAGAACTGCATATGAAAGTGCACAGATTTACAAAGAGAAGACTAAGCTATGGCATGATAGCAAGATCAAGCACAAAGAGTTTGCACCTGGTCAATAGGTATTATTATACAACTCTCGACTGAGGTTGTTTCCAGGTAAACTTAAATCTCGTTGGTCTGGTCCTTTTGTAGTGACAAATGTATTTCCATATGGTACCATTGAGATCTCTCCTCTTGATGCTGAGAGACCCTTTAAGGTAAATGGGAATCGGCTGAAATTCTACTATGGAGAACCTGTGAATAGGGAGACAATTTCTGTCCCTTTAACTTCACCTGAGTAATCACGGTTCCAGTCAGGCTCGTGACGTTAAACAAGCGCTTGCTGGGAGGCAACCCAGTTAAAAAAATAAATAAAAATAAATAAAAAAAGCCAGAGGGTCCCGCGCTGATTGCGTGGACCCCGCGCTATCAGCGCCATAAATCAATAAAAGGTAGAGGAACCCACGCTCATGGCGTGGAACCCACGCGATGAGCGTGAGAAAAGAAGCCACGCCCGCAGCGTGGATATGGCGCTCTAAGCGCCAGAAGGTAAAAACAGGCAGTAACACCCACGCTGCGAGCGCGGGAATGGCGCTCTGAGCGCCAGAGGGAAAAATTGGCCAGTGGTGCTCGCGCTCACAGCGCGAGACCCACGCTGCGAGCGCGGAAGTCGCGGCAGTTTTTTTTAAAAGGGCCAAAACCCTATTTTCTTTTATCATTCCTTTTCTTCTTCTTCTTAGCCGCGCAGCCAACCCTTCCTCTTCCTCTTCCCTTTCTTTTTCTTATCACACACACACACTTCACCACCACAAAACCCTCCTACCACCACCATAATCCTTCTTTCCTTACATTGTTCGTCTCTCTCAAAGGGTGTGGGTTCCCATTTGGTGCTGAGTTTGATTCTCAAAGCTCAAGGTTGTATATTTCTCTCACAAATAATCAACAATGGCTGGTGAAAAGGTAAGTTTGATACTTGATTTATTAATGCGTTGGTTGTTTGATGTGTTTCCATGGTCATATGCATGTTGGTGGTATTTGATCTTTCATGATAATATTGGTTGCACAAATCTGGAGTTGCATGCAAGGTGTTTGTTCAATTGTCTCATAGGAAAATTCAGAATGTTCTGAACTTTTATTTTGATGGCTGTTCAATAATGGTCTGTTTAATGGTATTTGATGGTGTCATGGAATGTGAGTGTGTGGATGGTTAGGTTTTTTTTTATCATGCATGTTAGGTGTTTGATTAATGATCTGAGTTAAAATCCCTAACACATTTTCATGTAAGGCCATACCATGTGTAGCTATTGATATCTGGATTACATGATTTAAATACTCATTGCCATGACAACATGAACATGTTAAGTTATTCATTCATGATTTGATTCTGATTGCACATGGCTTGGATTTACACAATGATCACTCATTGCCATATGATAAGTAAGCTGCACAAAATGATAAATCTGGGAATTGGGTTGTTTACGTGCTTAATAGTTACAACTGTCCTGTATTCTATTGTGTTGGACTTTTCTGAGTACAGGGAAAGAAGACCGCCAAAAAGACTACTGGTGCATCTGGCACGAAAAGGCCTAGAGCCCCTGCTCTGGTCGATTTTGATAGCAACCGGTTTCTAACTCCGGAAGCACAGGACCGGTACAACAACTGGTTTTTGAAGAAAAAGATAATTCAAGAAAGAAGGATTAGTAGTTTTCTGGCGGACGACTGTCCGGTAAGCATGACAATTCAGAGGAGAGGATGGAACAAGCTGGTTCAGTTCCCAAGAGCAAGCTGCAGTACAATTTTGCGCGAATTCTGCGCAAATGCTGATAAGGACACGGTGGACAGAACAAGGAAGAGCTGGGTAAGGGGGAGAGAGGTCTCCTTCACACCTTTCCAGATAGAGAGGTTCCTGCACACCTCCTGGGAAGCTACACAGTCCTGTTATTTTACGGACACATTCAACAGGATGCAACCTATTAAAGGATTGTATAGGGAAGAAATGCCTGCTTTGGCTGCAACAATCCGTGAGGGTATTACTCAACCTCACTGTGCCTGGAAATCCAAACATGGTCAACCGGATAAACCAGAGAAATTAGATCGGCTGGACCTCAATGAAGAGGCAATTTTCTGGCATTCCTTCATCAATTCCACAATCATAGCTTCCACTAATTTGAGCGATGTCAATGTGGAAAGAGCAGTGCTGCTTTATACTCTGCTAGGGGACTATAATCTGCACATTGGGGCTATTCTGTCTGATAGGATAGTCCATATCATTACTCAAGGGCGATCAGATTTTAGTTTGGCTCACTGCTCACTCATTGAGCAACTTTGCATCCAGGCAGGAGTGGACATACCTGAGGATGAGCCAAGAGATGTGAAAATAAAAAAGGATCTGACCCAAAACCACTACAATGATATGCAAAAGGAATCCAGAAGGCAAGCTATCTGGAAAGCATCTGGCGGTGCTGTTCCACCACCTCCCCCAGTCTCATCTACACCTCCGTCTGCTGACTCTCTGTTGCTTCAGCAATTGATGGTTCAAAGCAATTATATGATGAGTATGTTGGAGCGACTTTGCCTGGACAGAGGAATTGACACAGCTGGGTTGATGGCTCAATTTCCACCCACTTCACAGGCTGGTCCATCTATGCCTTCCGCTGCTGATGATGATGTGCTTGCAGACCTGGAAGCTGATGATGATGTCATGGATGATATTTGAGCTTTATTTTTTCACTATCACCCACTGCACCTTGCTGGTTTCTTGAAACCAATTATTTTTACATTTTGAAAACAGTGTTGATAATATTGCTGCAATTTGACTTTGGTTCAGTTTTCATGATTATTCTGTTTTGAAAATTAACAAGTATGTGTGTATTCCATCTGACAGAATTAGCTATCATCTAGAATAGTTTGTTGCTGAGGACAGCAACATTCTAAATCTGGGAATTGTCGCATAGCATGCTGAATGCGAGATTGGTAAATACTGTGGAACTACACCATACACCATGGAAAAGACGTCTTGTTTTGAAAAAAAAAGAGAGAAGAAACAACAACAATTCTCAGGTTTAAATGTGCTTGATTGAATTTTGGAATAATGCATAAACTTCTGACATGACATTGTATAGGCAATTTCTTTCAGCTGACGTGTCTGAATTTTATGTTTGAATGATTAATAATGCCTAATGATTCTTTTGGAAGTCTAGTCTGACATCATAGCTGGTGAATTTTTGTGCTTAAACACTTGTTTTATTCTGAGAGACTTCACTATGATAGCATTTCAGAACTTGCTCAGTTTCTCTAAGATGCATGCACTGATTGAAATGATTAAGGCAAATTTTATTCTGCTAGCCATGGCCAAATACTACACCCAGATAAATTTTTCCATTGCTACCTCCTTTGAACCTGAACCTTTTTGTTCATAATTCTTGCTGATTAATGCTTAGCCATATTCCTATTGTCTTACCTTAATTGAGATTGAATCACTGATGCTTTGGAATGAAAACAAAGAAATTGAGGTAAGCTCCACAGAGATCAATAAAAAGAAAGGCAAAGGAAGTGTGCTCTTAAAAAAGGAGAAAAAGAAAAAAAAAAGGGTGAATGTAAAGAAAATGAGGCTGAAAAGGAATTAATTCCCGAAATTCTGTGGGAATGTTAGTGGAGTAAAGCAAATAAGTTGAAGGTGTAATACCAGTTTTTCAATCTCATGGTTGCTTCAGCTACTATCCATAAATTCCTACCCTTTAGCCCGACCAAGTTATAACCTGTGAAGTCCTTTTGATCAATTGTGCATGTGTTAATGTTCCTCATCTTTAGGAACTTGAGAATATGATCAAGCTTATGGTAATGTTATTGCTGTGATAGATTGAGTGATTGTTATTCCTCCAAACACTTGAGTATTGAGCGTCATATGATTATCTTGGTGAGGGGTGTTCAAAACTAGATTCTGATCTTTTCATAAAAGGCATTGTTAAAGTTCTTTGCATTGATTCAGTCATGCTTAGTCTAGTGATCTATTGATTGACTGTACGATGTTATGTTGGATTAATTGATTGTTTCCTGGATTGAGTCTTGTACATTGCTGGGGACAACAAAGTTTAAATCTGGGAATTATTTGATATGCGATCAGCATATAAGAAATTACAAGACAAAAAGAAGAAGAAAGTGACTCAATCAATGCAAGAAAGGCAGAAAAACTGTTAAAATTATCCAAAGTCTGAATATCAGGTGTTACACTGAGTTTGTACTGATCTCACAGGAAAGATGCAGTAAAAGAAGCCAAAAAGGAAAAAGAAAAGCTAAAAGCCCACGCTGCCAGCGTGGGTATGGCGCTTACAGCGTGGGAAGCAGGAATTGGGCAGAGGCTCCCGCGCTGAGAGCGTGAGGTCCGCGCTATCAGCGCGGGGGACCAAAAAGAGGCAGAAGCTCCCACGCTCACAGCGCGGGAGTGGCGCTGTCAGCGTGGGAGGCGCGAAAGATTGGAATTCAAAAATTGAAAATGAGGTCAAAGTCTCTTATAAATAAGAGACTCAACCTCATGAAGAACACACAGACAAAAACCCTAAAGAGGCAGATCCGGCTTGGAGAAGGAAGGAAGGCGTTCTTCGTGTTCGTCTTCCCGTTCTTGTACTTTTCTTTCTATTTGATTTTAAGTTTATGTTGAATTCAGATCAGCGATCATGATGTTGATCGGCTAGATCTATTTTCTGTAGTCAGGGCCATGATCCCTTTGTGAACAATTGGTACGAAGGATTGAATCACTTTATGTGTTGATTTTAATATACTTCATCTATCTTTATCTTGTGCGTATTGATATTATTTTTGTTAGATCTGATCGCATATCAAATACATGCATACGAACACGAACAAGAACGGGACAGGCTTTCCCATGGAGGTATAGGCAATTACCTATACAATAAAGGTACTTTCCATGGTGTACAATATTATGTATAAACTTTTGGAAAGGTACATGCATCCCTTTGTGAACAACATACAATATTATGCAACAAGTTTTTGGCGCCGTTGCCGGGGATTGTGTACCGATCGTTCCAAGTAATAAAAGTGATAAGTAAGATCGTCTCCACAGGGATTGTAAAACAATTACTACGATAACCAGTCTTCTTAAGTTAGATGAATCGATTTGGTTTCACAAATATTGTAACTAATTAAAAAGTAAAAGACTTGTTTTTAGGTTTTTGTGAGAAAGATTTAAAATAAGAATATGAAGGAAATGTTTTTGTAAAAGAAGTGAGAAAAGCATTGTAGCCAGGATACATTCACCAATTGCTCCCAATTTTACTTTGGATTGATTCACAGTATTTATCGAAATTAACAACTCAGACAAATTATCATCTTTAAAAATAATTAGTTAGATCCCAATCCCTTGGTGATCTAACCCTTTAATCCAATTGGAACCCTAATCCCTTGGCAATCCCGCATGAAAATAAGCATTATGCAGATAAGTCCCACGACTGCAATTCATACAAGTCTATTCTTATAACATGCATGAATCGTCATCTTTATCTCTTTTCAGAATTAGCATTCCAATATTCCTATTGCAAACCCTAATCCCTAGAATATCATCCCCTATTAGGTTGATCAGATCTAACGGAAATAATATCAATACGCACAAGATAAAGATGAAGTATATTAAAATCAACACATAAAATGATTCAATCTTTCGTACCAATTGTTCACAAAGGGATCATGGGCCTGACTACAGAAAATATATCTAGCCGATCAACATCATGATCGCTGATCTGAATTCAACATAAACTTAAAATCAAATAGAAAGAAAAGTACAAGAACGGGACGACGAACACGAAGAACGCCTTTCTTCCTTCTCCAAGCCGGATCTGCCTCTTTAGGGTTTTTGTCTGTGTGTTCTTCATGAGGTTGAGTCTCTTATTTATAAGAGACTTTGACCTCATTTTTAATTTTTGAATTCCAATCTTTCGCGCCTCCCACGCTGACAGCGCCACTCCCGCGCTGTGAGCGTGGGAGCTTGACCTGCCTTTTTTTGGTCCCTCCCCCGCGCTGATAGCGCGGACCTCACGCTCTCAGCGCGGGAGCCTCTGCCCAATTCCTGCTTCCCACGCTGTGAGCGCCATACCCACGCTGGCAGCGTGGGCTTTTAGCTTTTCTTTGTCCTTTTTGACTTCTTTTACTGCATCTTTCCTGTGAGATCAGTACAAACTCAGTGTAACACATGATATTCAGACTTTGGATAATTTTAACAGTTTTTCTGCCTTTCTTGCATCGATTGAGTCATTTTCTTCTTCTTTTTGTCTTGTAATTTCTTATATGCTGATCGCATATCAATATCAAAAATAGATGTATTGCCCAAGATATCATTACCATCATTTAGTGCCATAGTAATATAAAGATATATCTAAATTAACTTTTGTCAACTGAGCATTATCTTAGGATTTTAACATGAATAAACAATAGATTTTCAGAGATCCAGCATCGAAAAGTTAGACTTATTGCCCTTAAACACAGGACTGCTACAGCTGAACCAATTCTCAAGACCTTCATTTCTCATCATACAATCATACATGCTTCTAAAACATGCTAAAATGTTAACATAAAGCTCAGATAAATAACATGTAATTTAGATCCACCCATATATTCGTACTTCCCCATCAGGCTCTGATACCAGAAGGGATGCGAAAAAGGAAAGGGGAAAAGGAAAAATCAAGAAGCAAAAAAGGAAAGTAGGATGCAGATGACCATCTAACATATATGTATGAACAACAAATAATTCAAATAAAGAGCATAAAATTAAATTTAAGGTGAACGCTGGAGTAATTCCACGAGCGTGAGGAGATGAGAAGAGAATGATTGACTTTACATATGCAGATATGGAAACAAATTCTATTTAAAGCATAAAGATTAAAATTACAGACTGAAAGAAATACATAAATTAATAGAAGAGAAAATTCAAAAGTACCTCGGAGTCTATCTATCTAAACTATCTCTCTAAAAGATGGGAAAATTAAAGGATGCGCAACATTTTGAAGGAGTCCTTTATATAGATGAAAAAAAAGCTATTTCTAAGGTAAAACTTGTACCGTACAAGTCACACGACCGTAAATATTTCAACAGTGCAGGTTTGAGTGCACAGTAACTGCCACGTGCTGCTAGAGTAAACTGCTACATGACTTTTTGCTACAGTATCTACCGACACTTCTGATTGTGTCACTTTTACTGATTATCTTCAACAATCTTCTGCCAAGTCTATACATAAACAATCATCTTCATTTTGGTAGATGTCCTATGCTGAAGAGGAGATGGATGGAGAAGGAGAACTTGTCTTCTATTTAGAACATTCAGCTTCATCCTCTTGGAGTAATTGAAAAATACCTTGTAGATTTTTTGCAAAATTTTTCTTACTAGTTGATGCGGCTAATGCTAGTGTGATTTGAGCCTTCTGATTCAAGAAAAGGGAGGTTTCTGGATCACTTGATATGTTTTGGGTGTTAGTGGTGGATATAATTTGATGCTTCAAGAGTTTACCCAAAAAATGTCAGCTCTGGTTCAAAATAATCCCACCATTTATTAAACCATTGTGGGAAATTATATTGAACATTTTGTTTGAAATAAATTAACCATGAATGTTTGTTTTCTTTATTTTGCATGAAGAAGACATTGGTCCAAGCTAATTCATAGTCCCAATAATTATATCCGACTGGATCATAAGGTTGGGAAAATTTGGTGATTTTGTTTATGTTTCCATATTCTGCTAAATCACCTTCAGAATCTGGATGGTTGAATGTGTAATAACAGGTAAATAACAAGTAATTTAGCTAAAAATCCAGCAAGCCTGAACCTTGCTGGATTAACTAAAAAATCTGAAAATGTTGGATCTCCAATTAAAAATCAATCTGGGTCATCAACCAAACTGGGTCATCCACCCAAAGAGTTGAGGATACTTCCTCTACTAAACAATCCAAGGCAGACTATGCTATGCCAATTCAAACCCTTCAATCCTTCGAAGACAAAGGTTTGACCCATCTACAAAAGAAAACCTGGGCTGAAATAGCCTCAGAAGATAAGCAAGAAGAATTAAACCTTTACAAAAGAAAAAAAGATTTCTAACCATCCATCTAAAGCCTTAGAGGAATTTAGATATTTTATAAAATCGTATTTTGAACAGCGAATGAGAAGAAGAAGGAAAAAAAAAATGAAAGATGCGGAAGAAGATGAATGATTCGACCAGAGAAAAATGGAGGGTTCATGTAAAAAATGATAACAATGGGGAGATAAGGCATTAGAAGTCTGAGAGAGATATTGGGACATTCAAAACATTGAATAATTACTTTCAGTTTCCAATGGGGTACAACAGTAGTAATTATTACGTTCATCAATTACCAATGAAAGAAATAGGTGGGATTTAAATTGGATGTCTGCCACTAATATATTTTCGGACTTACAAAATATTTTTATTTTGTGTTTATTTATTTAATGTTCGAAATTCAAATTTCAAATGTCTACCAAAACAGGAAACTTTTTAAATTTTTGTAGGTGTGAACACAAACCTCAGATTCAAGGAGAATGCGACACATCATAAAAGTTTCCAATAAACGGTTTTACTTTAGAATAATATATAGATTATGGAATTTGAATATTTGATTGGATATATGACTTTTTATGCACTGTTTTATATATTAAATATAAATTATATTATATATATATTAAAAATATTATATTAATATCAAACATCATAATTAAGTGATACACCCTTGTTGAAAGTGATAATTTTTCATAAATAATATAAAAAATTATTTTAAACAAACAACATGTAACCAGGTGTCACCGATTTTCTAACCACTGTTTTGTGCGTATATAGACTAATAGACACATAAAGTTAATCATAAATGTGAGAATCATATCAATTTTAGATTAGTTTTGACGTAAAAATAATTAAATATTAAATTAATCTGATATAACTTAATTTATTTGATAATATTATAAATTTAATCAAATAACCTATATAATTATACTATTCACTTATGTAGCACCGACACGAAACGCGCTATATATAGCCTATATAATAAAATAGCCTATTTGATAGTATCCACCGTGCTTCCTTGCTATCCACCGGCTACATATAGGGATTATCACGCCATGCCTCCCTACATTTACTTTAAAGGTAAACACGTACCCTCTTAGAAAGAATAATTAGGGACAGGATAATAAAAAAAATGATGAATTGATGAGCACCGTTTTATGGGAAATTTGTATTTCACTTATTATAATTAAGAATATCCTTGAAAATAAAAAACAATTAAATGAAAAAAATCTCAAAATCAAATTAACTCAAATTTTGTAACTTTTCAAACAAAATAAAAATCATTTATGAATTAAATTAATTCCTAAAATTTGTCATTTCAAAATCCACACTGATTGTAAAAGATTGAAAAATATTTAAAAGACAAAGACATTTAATTTCTTTTTTATTGTTTTAACTGGTGTTTCATATTTTTTAAGCAAAAAATCATATATATTTTTCATAATTTACTCTAGTGGATTTCTACATGCATACAACATGAATGAAGAAGATTTCAGAATCAAATTAATTCTAGATTTATAACTTTATAAACATATGATTTCATTTAGAATTTGATTTGATTCCTAAAATTTGTTCTTCCAAAATCCAAATTAACTGTAAAAAGATTTAAAGAAAATAAAATAAAAGACTTAAATGACTAAGGCATTTAATATATTCTTTTCTTGGTAATAAAGAATTTAATATTTTTAAAGAAAAAATCTCTATTTATTATAACTTATTTGAGTGAATTTATATATACATACAAATTAACTTAAAAAGATTTCAAAATCAAATTAATTCTAGTTGTATATATATCAAATTGTTCGGAAAAAAAAAAAGTAAAAGACTTAAAAGACAAAGGTAAGTAATACTTTTTTTCGTGAAATAGAAATTTAATACTTTTTTAAGCAAAAACACGTATCTATTCAATAACTAATTAAAAATATTTTTGGGAAGGTTATTTAAAAGTATTAAACAAATTAGATTTTAACTTTTATGAAAAAGATTTTGTCAAATTAATTACACAGTTTTTTTAGGTATAATATATTTATGTATTATTTTTTCCCAAAAATCTTTCATAAACATGTGCTTAATTCTCCCTCCAACATTACCCCAACTCCTATGTTTCACCCTATATATAACAAAGGTCCAATATTGAAAAAAGACTAACAAATTAAAAGGTGCAATGGCCCTATTTGTCAAAGGTATTCTTCTCTTACTATGGGTGCTTACGTTGGTTTCAACCACAAGTGCTATACCAGCAATTTTTGGAAAAAAAACACATGTGAAGGTCTCAAATTCTTTGGACGGAGATCTAGATCTAACCCTTCATTGCAAATCTAAAGATGATGATCTTGGAGTGCAACTTCTCCATCCAGGTGCTTCTTTTGAATGGAAATTTTCAGTCAACTTTTTTCGGTCAACGCTATTTTATTGTTCCTTTCAATGGCAAGGTGGTGCCTTTCACTGGTTTGAAATATACACAGTGGATAGGGATTACGCTGCATGCGATGATTGCGATTGGATTATAAAGCAAGATAAACCATGTAGAGTATCTGACGATGGGAAATATGATTGTTATGCGTGGAATAAAGAATTAGAAAAAATTTATGTATGATGTTATTATATAATTATTACAAATTGATGTGAGAACTCAATGTTGTTCTTGCATATTTCTCTTCTTAATAAAGAGAAGAGTGATGAAATAAATTATTATGTTTTTGCGTAAATTGATTGGTTAATTTTACATTTTTTTATTTTTTCCTATTTTTTTCATTTGTTGGAGTCTTTCATTTTATCAACACATAGTATAAGTGTTAGAATTGTTAAGGTTGATGGTTAATGTTAAATTTTTTATGCATATGTCACGAATAGGAAGTCGAATGTGAAAAGGAAAAGGATATAAAATGTTCCAAGTGTTGTGTGGGAAGAAGTTGACATTAGACAATGAGGAAGGGAGGATCTATGCAACACTTGTCCACCACATGCACATTATTTGCTCGAAAATAATCTTTTATTAATGGGTTTTATAAAGGTTACGTTATAGGAAAAGTGATTGTGTTATGTTATAGAGATTCATTTTGTGTGATAGAGTTTTTTTTTTGCTGCGGGCCCACAAAATGTTGTGTGTAAGAAATTTTTTGTGATCATCTTAAATGATAGATGATAACCCTTTATTAATTTTATTTTTTTTGTTTTATCCGTAATGTACATGGTATTTTTTTTTATTTTTTGGTATGAACATGGTATTTTATTTAACTCTGATCGAGAAGTGATGATTCGTTGCCCAACAGACACAATTAAAGACCATTCATTGTGGCTATGCATCGTTTATAAATACCAAAGGAAATAAGAATAAAGCGATCACTTTTCTCGTTTTCCTCATGGGAAATAAATCAGTAATCTTACAGAAATAAAAGTAACATTCATATAGACACAATCCAGAAGAGAGAGAAAGTGAGATGAGTGTAAGAAAAAAAAAAAAAGCTTGTGGGCCCCACATTTTTATTGTGTGTGCAGGACTAAATAGTAACTTTCCTGTTACATGATACATACATAACCCTTTCCTCATTTACCAAATCGACGAACTAAGGTTGAGTTTATGGGGCTGTTTGTACGAAAATATCATCAACAAACAAAGGTAATTTGTTCGATCGCAAGGGATAATTGTCATCCACACGCAACATAGAAATGACAGTATTTTCAAAACATACCCTCATATTTTATTCTTGCATTTTATTTTCTTAAGGACACGCCCAGTTATTGAATTATTCATTTTTAAATTACTTGATGATTATTAATCAGTCTATTATGTAAATTGTTTCCCTCTACGTGGACCTCACTAGATTACTTAGATTCAATCTCAATTGAGTGAGATAATATATATATAAAAAAAATATGAATGATAAAATAGAGTTAAATATATTGAAAAGTGTTTTTATAACGTCGTGTCATGTATTTTTAAATCATATTATTTTCGAGATATAAGAGATAATTTTATCTTGGGTAAACAAAAGAAACACTTATTAGGAATATGACTTTTATAATCAATAGGGAAGTTATACAACACATTTTCAAATTATTAGTAAACAAGTGAAACATTTATTTTCAAATTACATTTTCATGCCACTTTGATATTTGAAAAGATTTTCAACACATTCAACAAAATCAAGGTTCACAATTTCTCACAATTAAATAACCTCCACCAGCATATACAACATATAAAAAATGAAATAAATGCAAGAATATAAGAGTTAAGGATAGAGAGACAGTAAACAAAGATTAATCCAGTTCAGTCACATTCACTTGTGACCAACGTCTAGATTGAAGTCGTTCGATCAAATCTTTCACTATCCATCAAGCTTCATGCCTGCTTGATAAACTGCTACATTCTCCAAGCTTTCAAGTGTTTGGAAACCTTACAACCACTAAGTTTTCGGATGCTTGGTAACCGTGTAACCTATAAATTTCATGGATGCTTGGAAACCTTTTGACTTATAGGTCTCACTACCCTCAAATACAAGATTACAATGTGATGGTGTTTAGGAAATGAATTTACACTCTCAAAGTGTGGATATACAACTTGAAGAACTATGAGTAATTGATTTTTCATAATATGATCTCAAGAATGTAAAATCTTGGAAAAAGGATGACTAATATGTAAATATCGATCAAAATACTCTCAAAATATTCTTTAGATATGTAACAATATTTCCCCATGGATATTTTAGAGCCGTTAGAAATGGTTGTTTAATGTTTCAATTGAAAACTAGTAGTTTATAGTCATTATATGTATATTATAATCATTTATCCGAGTATATTAATTTACTCAGATAAATTCCTCAAATTATACACATAAATCATGACTTGTTTCCTAATAAGTGTTTGATTTACCTTGATAAATCTCGGATTTATCTCTATCTCTAAGAAAACTTTGAACTGACTATAAATGCATTTTTTTTTCATTTAAAACAAGTTCCTAACATCATGAAAACATGCAATTGGCTCTAGGAAAATGTTTTAAGATATTAAAACATGCTGAAACACTTTTCAAATTTTTTGGAAACCATGTCGTCCCCTCATATTTCGGTCTCTCCATCTTCGCAAATGCCTAATATCTCAGTCAATCTCGTTTCCTATCTCGCCACTATCGACATCCACCGTCGACCTCCACTTTTTCCTATCTCATCATTGGCCTATAATCTCATGTGTCGATAAAAGTCGTGATGCTCCAAATTCTTGTGTTGATGCTTGGAGCCTCTGTTCGCCATGCGATTTCACAAAGGTGCTCGTCTTCCTCTCCTTGTCCTGGATCATTAGTTTACATGTTGATCGGAGCTTATTTCGTGGTATGCGCCCTTGAGCGCATGCATTTTTTGACTTTCTGGTATGATTTTGCTACCTTTATCGGTTTCCATGGCTGACTTTTACTTAAGTAATGTGTCCTCTGATGTTTTGAAGCCCGAGCCACCCGTTTTCAAGAATTATGTTCATGTTCCATTATACATGGACAAATCGGATGGTTCTAATCATGACTTTTATGTTGGGATAAGTCCCCTCAAACAGTTCATATCGAAGCAGTTTACCGATTAGTAGTTAGAACTTGTCGCTCTGCACTACAAGGTCACCGGTTGGCGCTACAAGCTTACTGATAGGCAAACATAAGAAAATTTTCTGAAGTCACCATCAGTTCAAAAGAGGCATAAAACAAAAAAAAATGCAAGAGATGCGATAGAGAGAAAGACAAAACAAATTTTAACATGGAAAACCTCCCCTAAGGCAGATGAGTAAAAACCATGGGACGCTAGTCTAGCAAATCTTCCACTATGAATAATAGAATTACAAAAGGATTCAAACCTCCCTAGTCACACAAGAGGTACACTCAAACTTCATCAACAATGGTGGTTACAAGTTCTTCTTCAAAGAGGTCTCACACTCAAACTTCTCTTCAAAGGTTTCATTCAAAATTATCTTCACCCAGGAAGACCTATTATAAAGGTTTTCTTAAGCTTATAAAGGTTAGAGAGTCCCTACACCTTCTTCTAGAATCTTCGTCAATAATGATGTGGTTGAGCAGACATTGAGCCATACACCCTTAAATGTGGTGCAGTCCTAGCCACCAAGCATTAAATGGAGGAACACACCTCAATATTTTAGGCATCTGACATTAAACTTTGTCTTAAGGAACATAATTACACCGACCATCTCGCCATCAATGTTGAATCTATAACTACTGCATTGTGCCCTAGGTGAAAGAAAATTGATGCCTAATTATACAGTGTCATTAAGTCCATTATTCACCATACCCTTAAGCAGATCTTTCGTGCTCATATTACATGTAAATTTGATTGACATCAGGTTAAGGAGTTGTACACTAATGACACTCAATGTCTCTATTGTATGTGCAAAAATCTGATGAATATTATATAACCCTGGCATTTTTATGGCCATATGTCTGAATACTTAGGGAAGACTCATGGCCTGGTCCACGACTTTAATGAGCTTCTGCCTCCAACTGAGGAACGTACTGAGGATCGTACTATGGATCGTGAACAACGAAACTCTTTTTTTATTTTGCTAGTTCTTTATTGCATGCCTCCGAAGTACTTAGCCAACCATGACCAAATTATAGGATCTACCACAATGCCGATATTGACCTCTATTTGGTCTACATTGCTTCGGATTCCACCTTAAGCACTTTGTCGAAAGGTTATGTTCCCCCTCTAACTGATTCCTTTGCACTTGTCTCAAAGGGTTATGGCCATGGTCGCAAACCTTCCAAAGGTCGTCCTAATTGTAACAAGTTCGGTCATACTACAAATCAGTGTTGGAACCTTCATGGATGACCTCCCTGCTCGATTCAGGTTGAACAAGTTTCTCCTAATTCTCAATTATATGTTGCACTACCTCTGATTATTCTCACTGACTTCATGAAAATGGTATGCGGAGAATCACGTCCTACATCCCACTGCCTCTATTGCACATATGGGTAATTCATTTATTGGTCTTAATCAATCGCAATCCCATGCTCCTTGGGTTCTAGACTCTAGTGCATCCAATCATATTTTAGGTAATAAGTCCTTATTTGTTTCTCTCTGCAAATCTGGTTCCTTGCCCACTATCACCGTGGCTAATGGTTCGTTGGTTCATCCCCGTGGGATTAGCACAGTTCTACTTTTTCCCTCTCTTTCTATTGATAATGTGCTTTATTTCCTTAATTATCCCTTCGAGCTTATTTTCATTAGACGATTAACCCAATCTCTTGTTTGTATTATTTCCTTCACTTAAGACTTTGTGATTTTGCGGGATTGGAGTTTAGGAAGGATGATTAGCACCAAATTTGAGTCCAATGACCTTTCTTAACTTTCCACCTTATCATCAGTGTGCTTTGCTATGGATCTTCAGCTTATTATTCAGGCTCAGTTTGGCCATACAAGCCTTGGTAAACTTCAAAAGACGGTGTCGCGTTTATCTACTTTATCCAGCTTATAATGTGAGTCCTGTCAATTAGGAAAATACACTCGTAATTCATTTCCCGATCTAGTCAATCATTGATCTTCGTCTCCATTTGTTGTAGTTCATTCGGATATTTGGGGTCCTAGTCGTACCTCATCCATTATGGGTCTTAGGTACTTTGTTAGTTTTATTGATGATTAATCTAGATGTGCACAGCTATTCTTAATGAAAAATTGGTCTGAAATGTTTTCCATTTTGCTTTTATTCTTTAATAAAATATTTACTCAATTTGGTGTTTCTATTCGCATGTTTCATAGCAATAATGTCTGTCAATATTTATCTCATCAATTTCAAACATTTTTTGCATCTCATGGAATATTTCACCAGACATCTCATTCCCATACCAAACATATTTAGGTTGATCTTTACAATCAAGTTTGGTTTTGATGGTTAGGTGGACCGTCTCAAGGCTCAACTGGTGGTTAAAGGATACACTCTGGTGTTTGATTTGGATTATGGCGTCACATTCTCCCCTATGGCAAAAATGACATTGCTTCGCCTTTTTCTTAGCATGGATGCTATCCATCGTTGACCTTTCTATCAGTTGGATATTAAGAATGTTTTCCTTTATGGAGATCTTGCGGGAGAAATTTATATGGAGCAACCTTAAGGATTTATTTCTTAGGGGAAGTCTGGTTTGGTTTGTTGCCTCTGCAAATCTCTATATGATCTCAAATAGTCTCCATTTGCTTGGTTTGGGAGATTTATCACTATTATTAAACAACTTAGTTTAACTCTTAGTAAAGTTGACCACTCACTGTTCTATCGCTACTCAGTTTCAGGATTCATTTATTTGATGGTCTATGTTGATGATATTGTCATTACAAGTAATGGTCATCATGGCATTACTCAAGTAAAACAACATCTGAGACATAACTTTCAGACAAAGGATCTTGCTAAACTTCAATATTCCTTAGGGATAAAGGTAGTTTAGTCTAAGGATGATATTGTGTTATCTCAAATGAAGTTTGCTATGAATATTCTTGACAAAACAATTTTGTTGAATGCAAAGTGAGTTGACACTCTTATGGATCCAAATGTCAAGCTTTTACCAAATCAAGGGGAGCCATTCTCTGATCCAGAAAGGTATAGAAGATTAGTTGGGAAACTAAACTACCTCACTATCACTAGACCAGACCTCTTATTTATGATTTGTGTAGTGAGTTAGTTCCTTAACTCTCCTTGTGAAGATCACTGAAATGAAATAATTCATATTCTCAAGCACATCAAGTCAGCTCCAAGGACATGTCTCTTCTATGGGGACAAAGGTTATACTAGGGTCGTGGGATACTCGGGCAGGTTGTACTAATGATAGAAGATGCACCTATGGATATAGTATGTTTATCGGAGATAATTTAGTCTCCTGGAAAAGTAAGAACTTGAGCATGATAGCTATATCGAGTGCTGAAGCAGAGTATCACTCAATAGCCACAGCCACTTGCGAACTTATTTGGCTAAAGCAACTACTGAAGAAATTGAAGTTTGGTCACATTGAGGCAGCAACTCTCATTTGCAATAATCAGTTGCCTTGCATATTGCCTCCAATCTAGTATTTCAGGAAATAACTAAGTATATTGAGATAGATTGTCACTTCATTAGGGAGAAAGTCATATCACGGGAGATAGTTAGAGTTTGTCAAATCAAATGGTCAACTAACAAATGTCTTTATTGAGTCCTTGAAAGATCCTTGAATAGATTATATATGTAATAAGCTTGGAACTTATGATTTACATGCTCCAACTTAAGGGAGAATGTTAAAAGTATTGTACATAGATGAGTCTAGTGTATAGGACAAGGTCCCACATCATGTAATTTTCATGTGTGTCATCTTTTACTCATTTATATAAGGGTTATATTTATCTCATATTACATAAGAGAAGCTAATTTCCTATACACACAAAAGAGAAGTGGGCCCCACTTCTATTTTTTCTCTCTTTTCTTACATGTGGGTCTCATTTGTATTTTTATTTTTACTACATGAAATGATCTTTTTCCTATAACATAAGAATACCATTTCCCTTTATATAATAATGCTTCTGCTGCTTATTTAAAGTATGTGGATCGCCTCCTATGCTTTTTATTTTCCTCTGTTTTAACGGTTTACAAAAGGCGTGCCTGTATCGTCAAATTTTTTTATTTTACATTGAAATCACTATTTCAGACGAAGGCGCCACAGATAATACTGTTATAATTTTAAACTATTTTTTACTACTTAGTTCTTAAAAAAATCATAATAATTCTTAAGCCAATGTGTTACCTATAAAATATAAAATAGTAACAAATTGCCAATATGGCATTGTCTTGTCGATATGGTCAAGTTGTGTGTTAGAAGCTATTCCACGTCACCTGGCAAGGCACCTGTTGTGAACCAATCTACAACCCAAGCAACACAATTGGGAGTTGGGACAAGAGCAAACCAATCAAGATTTGGCAGCAACAAGGCCCACACATAACAAAAGGAGACCAGCCCCTCTAAAGGATTATTTAGTAGCTTTATGCAGGAACGACTTAGCCCAGTAGAGGAATTGTTGGATATTTTCTTAACTTTTGTTGCTTTTATGGTTTCTTATTTCAGACCATCTTATTTTTATTGTTTGTTATTTATTGTCTGTAAAGTTATATTTATAAATTTTTTATTTAGAGATTACATTATATTTGACTAATCATACTTCAATCAAGAATGTATCGCCGGTCACACTTAATATAATTTACAAAAGAAAATTGTAAACGGATCATTGCCTTTGCTGAATTAAATAGGAGTGGGAAGTAATGTAAAGTCTGAAATATTGACAATATTTGTCTCTCTTATCCTCTCTCTCGCAATTATGGGTGTGCAAAATAACCAAAAAATTGTACCGAACCATGAATCGAACCGAACCGAACCGCCTCTTAAAATAACCGATTTTTAAATAACCAGTTCATGAAGCGAATCGATTTTTAAAGAATGATGAACTGAACTGATTTTTAGAATCAGTTTAAGAATCGAACCAATTTTTAGAACTAGTTTAAGAATCGAACCATTTCCGAACCAAACTGAACCATTTTCAAACTGAACCAAATTCATTTTTATAACTTTGTTTTTTAAATTTTAAATATTTTTTTTTCAAAAGAATGTCGACCCGAACTAGTTCCGAACTCAATCGAACCAATTTTGAATCGAATCGAACCACTTTCGAACCGAACCATTTAAACCAATTCAATTCGATTTTTCAAAAAATCTAATTCGATTCGATCCATACACATTCATACTCGCTACCCCTCTTCATTCCTCTCTAAAAACACTCTAAAATCCTACAGCAACATGTAAAATAATGTTTTTTTATCCCGGGAATGTTATATTTATAAAAAAATTATTTATGTACTTTGTTAAATACATTTCTAAGAGAATATATTTTTTGAAATATATAATATAATTTATAAGAATTTATAAATAAAAAATTTATAAATTTAATGCTTCCTTTTTATATTATATAAAAATATTGTTAATTGTCGCACCAAATTCAGAATGGCACAACAGCTTTCTGACACTTAACTTTTATATTAATTTGTTGTTAGTATTTCTATTTCATATAGAATCTTCGTTGCGCGGCTTGTTTCTGTTATCCTTTAAAAACGTCTAGATCTTAACGAAGAAGGAGCACGAAGCGACACATTGTCACATGCTATAGCAGTGAAATAGGAGATTAAATTTAGCGCATCCGACTCACGAGGGATTGGGTGGGGTGAAGGAGAGAGAGTGAGAGAGAAATTGAAGAGAGAGAAAAGAAAAAAAAAAGAAAAAAAAAATCCATGTGTCACTCTGTGAATGGAAGGACCACGAAGGGACGGGAACATATTAAAAATTTCCGTGAAATAAACCTTTGGTGATTGAGATTCACTCATTTCTTCGAAAGGTTTCGAGATAGAATAAATCTTTCGTGCTACTGTAGCACCAAAGATTCAGTACATCTCACTAATGTGAATATTACATGTTAATCAAAATTCTCTCTCCTCTGCTAGATTTTTTCTCCCTCCTCTGATGTGTAATGCTCCCATTTGTGGGATGCACTGAATCTAGGTGTTAGAGTAGCACCAAATATTTAGGATTTGTTTGATTGTGTTCTAGTTTTTTATTCTTAAAACTGTTTTGTAAAATAGTTATGAAAATAATTGTTTTTTATGTTTTTTTTTGAAAGTTAAAAACCAAAATAGAAAACAAAAACAACTCAGACATGTTTTCTAAATTTGATTTCAAAAACAAACAAACAGATATAGTTTCCAAAACATTTTTTAACAAAACAGGTCTTAACAAAAGAATTTTTTAATTTTTTTGTTCTGAAAACTAAAACACTATTTTCCAAAACAGAAATCGAACATAGCCTTATTCTCGAGATAGAGTGAGAGCTGGAGCATGAACAGGAATTTGTTAGAAATTGAAAGTGGGATCGAAGATCACATTCCCAATAAAGTTCTCGTGTCCTATGATGTAAGTAGAGGTGGCAAAGCGGGCTGCCCGCCCCGCCCCAGCCCGCCAAAAAGCGGGCTGGCCCGTCCCGCCCCGCCTTTGAAGGTGGGCTAGATATCTCAGCCCGCCCCGCCCCGCCCTGTTTGGACGGGCGGGGTGGGCGGCCCGCCAAGCCCGCAACATTTTACACTAAAAATATTTAAAAAAAATCAGCCCGGGCTGGCGGGCTTGGCGGGGCGGGCAGCGGGTTTGGAAAACTCAGCCCACCCCACCCCGTTTGGCAGGCGGGGCGGGCCGGTCCGGCGGGCTCGGCCCATTTTGCCAGCTCTAGATGTAAGGACACTGACACAGGATGAGATTCCATATGTCGATACGTTAATTTTAAAAAATAGCATATTTTGATAAGTTGAGACATGTTTTGAAATTAAATAATATTTTTAATATTTATATAATATAATTTATATTGAATACATATGACCTATATAGCACGAACACGCAGAATTTTCCAAAATTTGAGTGTCGGACACTTGTCCGACACGGACACGTTCCGACACGCTCGAACACGCGCCCGACACGCGGTCAATATTTGGGGACACGTGGTCAACGCTCGGACACGTTTTTTTTTATTTTTTTACTAAATATAAAAATAATAATTTATAAATTGATTTTTTTTTTGTTATGAAACTTGACATAAAAAATTAACAAAGTACGAATTTTTTTTTATATTTATATTTATGTTATGAAATTTAAATATTTGATTGGTTATATGACTTATTATGGACTCTTATATGTATTAAATATAAATTATATTATATATATTAAAATTTATATTTAATATCAAAACGTGTCCCAACGTGTCCAAATAAGATATTTTTTAGAATTAACGTGTCGGCGTGTCGTGTCGTGTAATATCAAATTTCATAACAGAAAAAAATTGATTTATAAATAAATTTTTTTATTTTTAGTTAATAAAATAAAATTAAGATTAAAAAAAATAATGTATCGGAGAGTTGATCACGTGTTCCAAAATATTAACCGCATATCAAACGCGTGTTCAAACATGTCGGTCTCCGACACGCATTTTTTTACAAAAAAGGCACCTCTGTGAATCAGAGCTTGTGTACATATGTCTTTTTGTGTGTATGTGTATATTGTCTATACATCTTTGTGTGTGTGTATATATATATATATATATATATATATATATATATATATATATAATTATATATATATATAATTATTTCTGCAGCCGTTTTACGTACAGCAACGACAGGTGTATAGTTAAGATTTCCCACATTTAATGCTTTCATCATTTGTATGATTATGATTCTCTGCATTTAATGTTTTCAAGTATATATATGACAAAAATTCGATTGCTGCACGTATAGCAGCTGCAGAAATATATATATATATATATATATATATATATATATATATATATATATATATAGGGTTTAATTTTCTCATGTTGCTTGAGAATTGAATTCTCATGTAGTGACTCAACTAGTGGTGGACACCACATTTATTAAAAAAAGAAAAAGAAAAGAAAAATTTTGCACGCAAATCGAAGAGTAACAATATGAGAATTGAATTCTTATGCAACATGATAAAATATTTTTCCATACATATTATGTTGTGACTCAACTAATGGTGAGCCCCATATTTATTAAAAAATGAAAAAGAAAAGTCTTGCACGCAAATCGAAGAGTCACAATATGAGAATTGGATTCTCATCCAACATGTATATGAAAAAACATTTTCTCATATTGCATGAGAATTCAACTCTCTTATTGTAACTATTCGATTTGCGCGCAAAGCTTTTCTATTTCATTTTTTAATAAATGTGAAACTCACCACTGGTTGAGTCAGAACATTAGAATTCTATTCTCAAACAACATGAGAATTCTATTCTCATGCAACATGAGAAAATCAAACCCCTATATATATAGGGGATAAGTTATTCCGCCTACTCTTATCTTGTCTACCTTTACCTACCTTTCTTAATACCGTTAGATTACAATCTCATCTAAAGGTATTTGCATAATAAAATAAACTCTTTTCCCATTCTTTTCTCCTTACTACCTTCGACACTTTTTCTTTCTCCTCCCCTTTCTCTTTATCGATTTTCATAATTTACAATTTGATATTATATTTGAATCTAAATCCAGTTAATGATTAATAGCATGATAATTCTGATATAATTAAACATGGTAGAAACTACAAAAATACAAAAAAATAAAATCCACGAAGAATCTCTTCCTTTGAATTAATCCACGATTATCACGTATGGATTCATGGTTTTGAAAATATATCAAAGAACTCAACTTCTCATCCAATTGGAAACGAGAGCTTCGCGAAATTGGGAGCAATATATCAAAGAATTGGGTAATTAGGGATTCACAAACTACATTTCTTTTAAGGCCATTATTCATAAAATATTATGAAACGCAAATAAGATTCTTCAAGAAATGCCCACGATTTTCCCAAGCAGCCAAAGAACTAGCGATAGCTCGATACCAAATATGGTGTGCAGCGATAGCAAAAATAACCTAGCAGAATGAGACTGTAGTTTGGTAGTATATCTTGGTAGTATATTGATAGCAAAAATAACCAAGCAAGTAGAATAACCTAACGATAGCAAAATATCAATGATTTTGGCTACCGGAGTTTTTCAATCTTGGTTGCAGAGGAAAAGAGAAAGGGAAGGAGAGACAAAGAGTGTGCGAGAAAGTGAGGAGAAAGAAAAGAAAAAAAATATTTATTTTATTCCACAAAAATTCACCGTAGGATGAGATTGTAATCGAGTGGTGTTGAAAGGGATAGACAAATGTAGGCAAAATAAGAGTACGTAAAATAATCTATCCCAAACAAAAATAACTAAAATATATTTTCTAAATTTAATTCTAAAAACTAAAAAAAAGTATAGCTTTTTAGAACTAATTTTAAAAAATAGGTTTTATCAAACATTTATTTTATTTTATTATTCTGAAAATAAATAAAAAACTATTTTTAACAACAAAAATCAAACAGACCGTAAATTGTTATTGGTATACCATATAGAATCTTTGTTGGGCGATTAGTGTTTTTTTTTGGTGAAATGGGCGATTAGTTTTTGCTGCCGAGAGGAAATTCGATGCACAAAGGATTCGGTGAGGTAGAGGAGAGAGAGTGACAGAGAAATTGAGGAAAGAGAAGAGAAAAGAAAAAAATAAAATAAAAAATATATGTATCACTTGGTAAATGAAAGGACCATCATAATCCTGGAGCATTTTAAATTTTTCCCTTGCTGCCGTTCTAAAACGTCTAGATCTTAACAAAGAAGGACGAGGAAGTGACACGTTGTCACCAAAATATCTAATAGACTAATATATTACTATTACACCATTTATTTGATGCTACCAGTCAATAAAAATTCATGAATAATTGTGATATTTGTACCCATAAAAAAGAGAAATATTTTTTTATTCAAATATCAATAGATAAATGAAAGAGTTACCTACTGGCTACTGTCCTACTTCAATTGTATGAAAAATTTTCTCGTTGTCCTCGGCTTTAGCGGTGAAATGGACCTTTATGGTTGATTAGGATTTGCTGGTTTCTCCACAAGACTGAGAGCTAGTTTAGCAAAATACTTAGGGTTTATCATCTATTATTTAAAATGATCACATAAATTTTTCTACACATACAATATTTTGTGGGGCCCATAGCAAAAAAAAAAAACTCCGACACGCAAAACGAATCTCTATAACATAACACAATCATTTTTCCTATAACATAACTCTTATAAAATCCATAAATTAATGAGTTTATCATCTATCATTTAACATGACCAGAAAAACTTTCCTACACTCACAATATTTTGTGGGGCCCGCAGCAAAAAAACTTTCAGCAAACAAAATGAATCTCTATAACATAACACAATTATTTTTCACATAACTGTTATAAAACATTTTTTTTAATGAACAAAATACTTATCTTCAGCCGAATACTATCTAGTAAATATAGAAAGTGGGATTGACAGTCACCTCATCGATAACCATTTTGTTCTGTCCAATCAATGAATATCATCACTAATTCACCATTAATACATTATTCATCATTAATTAATAAATGTCATTAATTTTTATATTAGAAGTGTTATTTTACATTACACTTAGCATTACGACATTAAAATTTTATATATATATATATATATATATATATATATATATATATATATATATATTTAAAAGATAGGATATTGTGATACCTAAATAAAGTTACGACCAATGTTATGACCAATCATCTCACCATTAGATTGGTACTAGCGATCCGACGATCATCGTTTAATCCCTAAATATCCCCTGTCTTCGCTCTCTCTCCTCCCCCTTCTCTCTCTTCCCTTCTCTCTCTCACGCCCATATCCTCTGACCCGACGTCCGACGGCGCCGCCTGCCTCCATCGCTAGTACCAATCTAACGGTGAGATAATTGGTCGTAATTTTATTTAGGTATCATAATATCCTATCCCATATATATATATATATATATATATATGATAGATTATTTTACCTATCTTTATTCTGCCTACTTTTATCTACTTCTTTTAACACCGTTATATTTCAATCTTATCCAACAGTGGATATTTCGGGAATAAAAGAAAATCTTTTTTTTTTTTTCCTTACTTATTTACTCCCACACCCTTTCTATCTGACGATGTCTTTTGGCATAAAATCCTGGGAACCAAAATCACTTCCTCCAAAACAAAAGAGTCATATATATGTTGCAAGTATTGGGACAATCAGTTGCAAATATCTTCCATTCTTACTAAGTTTATGCTGACCATGGACATGAAAAAAATAGCATTCTTACACCATGCATGTAATCCCAGTTCTTCGTTACACTTCTGTCACCTAAAACAAAAGGAACCTTCAGTCGCGTGTGTGAAAACAATCTAAAGGATCTGACATTTGTCATATCTGCCTGAGCGGCAGAGATATCTAATTGTAGGTTAGTTAATTGATGTAGGATCTAATGCTCTCTCTAGATACTTATGAATTAGGTATGTTGGGAGTAGCAAGTACAACACACAATATAACGGCTTAGCCAATGAGGGGGTGGTGTGTATGCTTTGTGTTTGTGTAAACAGGTAAAAGAGAGATTAGTCTGATATTTAATTCATATTTATAGAGTTTACCTTAGTGTTTAAGTGATCTGGACCTTCCAAGAATATGAGCCTTACTCAGATCCATGACACGATTAATAATAATCTAGTGGAATTTTGCACTAAATTTTTCTGCTGCAATAAATAACCCATAACAAAGGATCTTAGATGGTAGTATGTGAAACCTTGCCAATTGTAGGTGAAAGAGGTTTGTGTCCTTGCTTCATTGTGTTTATTTTGTATTTTTATTAAATAATCTTTTAAAACAATTCTCATACAATCCAACAACAAAAGTGATGGATTTGTTTGGCAGAGGAAGAGAGAAAGGGGAGGAGAAATAAATGATGTGGAAGGAAGTGAGGAAAAAGAAAGGGAAAAGATGTTTATTTTATTTCATAAATATAGACAGTTAGGTTAGATTGTAATCGAGCGGTATTGAAAGGGGTAGGCAAAATAACCTAACCATATATATATATATATATATATATATGGTTTGATGTTTTTCATATTATAGAAGATAAAATTATTTTTAGCATACATATAAAAGTGTGAGGAGCCCATGTGGGGCAATGTGAAGAGAAAAGAGAGAAAAAGAAAATATGAGATTCACATATTTTTATGGGTTTTATATTTCTCATGTTAAATGAGAATTGAAATCTCATGTTGTAGAGATAAAAAGCATGTGGGACCCATGTGTTAAAAAAAATTAGATGTAGGACCCATGTCAGCACGGAAATCGAATGGTGTGTAGGAAAGTTTGAATTCTCATATTAAATGAGAAATATAAAACCCTATTTTTATATGTATATAAGAGATAAAATTATTTCTTACAACATGAGAGATATTAAACCCATATATATGAGATTAATTTCTCTCATGTTATTGGAGATAATTTTATCTCATAGACATATATAAAATATGTGAGGCACATGTGGGGCCATATGAAGATAATAAAGAGAAAAGGAAATCATGAATCTCATAGATTTTTACGTGTATATATCAGATACAATTATTTATTATAACATGAGAAACACAAATAAATAAATAAATATATATATATGGTCATGATCATTTTACACCAGTGTAAGTTACACTCTTAATCTTGTCTGTTGATCCCACTTATATTTAAGGGCTCTGATTTGTTGGTAATGTGAGCCATTGGATACAAGTGGATCAATGGTCAAGATTGAGTGTAAGACTTCTAACTCTTACACCGGTGTAAGAATATCATGCCTCGTATATATATATATAATGGGAAAAAATGTTTATGCAGTTAATGCAGATAAGTTATCTGCATTTATTCCCAAAATGATGTCGTTTTGGTATTGAAATCTCAAAAAATTATAAATATAAAGATTGTTATAACCATCAAATAATTAAAATTACAAAAAAAATCACGATTTCCGCCCCAAAATGACGTCATATTGGACTTACTGCAGATAACTTATCTGCAGTAACTAAAGAAAAAATGAACTTATATATAATATAAGAAAAATATTTCTTATATTACATGAGAAATATTTTCTCACAAAACTTTTTTTTGTTTCTTTCTATTTTTAATAAATATGAATATCACCACTAATTGAATTACAATATCAACAATTGTATATACTATTTTTTTTGGTTTAAAGGTGGTCAAACTATGGTCCATATTTCTTGATTACACGAAACAACAAAAGGCTAGTTGTTGAGTTGGGCACTTGTTGAGGGTTTGGACTGGGACCCACACTTCTAATTTGATAATTGAAATGAATCAGAAAATCATGCCACGCGTTCACAGCGCGTAGAAAGACAGATAGGTTGATGTCAGGAAGGACCCACCGAAGTTCTAAAGGCCGTTGATCTGAGCTCTTAGTCCTAATCGAACGGCATAAGTTTAGAGTCAAAGACCTACTTGATGGCTCTGTTTGACCAACGCATGCTCTTCTTCTTCTTCCTTTTTTAATTATTATTAGAAAACAAAATAAAAAAACTCACAACTTTGACCGGGCTGTCACCCTCAATCGAGGTGAACTTCGTTGAAAGTCGTGGAGCACTCTGAAATTACCAAACATGCCATGGACCCACCACCATTTTTCTTTTTAAGTTTCAACTTTTTTTGGTGTGCTTTGAACTTTGAAATGTCCAAAAGGTCCTTCGTCCTTAATAATATAGAAAACAAAGAACTACCATATACGGCAAAGTAGAATTTGAATTAAAAGTTTGAATTTTTTAAAATTTTAAATTTCCGTATATTATCATTTGAAGGTAGTTTGTTGTTTGAAGGTATTTTTACCAATAAGAGTAGTTGGTTCACAAGTTCATTCTCTATGAGAAATATGATAATAATTTCTTTTATTATTGTATGTTTCTTATTTAGTTTAATTTAAATTACCGTAATTATAAAAGAAATTAGCAATATCGACTATATATATATATATATATCATTAATAAAATGATTTATCATATAATTATTACCACAATCAAAATCCTTTCTTGAAATGGAGATAGAAACATTATTATTTGAAAAAAAATTATAAAGACAATTGTATCACAGATTAAAAATGCGTCACTTTATCTTCAACTAAGTTAAAAAATGTGAATTTTTAGAAAAGAATGTTAGGATTGAAGTAATAAATGTTGTAGTAACAAAAAATTTCGTATGCCAATAAAATACATAGGAAAATGTTATATTTATTATATTTTTTCTTACTCTCTTATTATCAAATCTTAATAGTTGATTTTCATCAATCTAACGATTATAATTTATTAAAAATTAAAAAAGATAATAAGTGTGACTCAATAAATTATAACTGTTAAATTGACGGAAATTAATAGTTAAAATTTGGTAGTAAAAGAAAAATTGTAAATATAACTTCCTCCAAAATATATAATAAAAAGTAAAAACTATAGCAAACTGTACCAAATCTTACAGAATTGGGAACATTGACCAATGTATCACACATTGGTCACTTTTTTACCAGTATTTCACACGAACAATGTTATTTTTCAAAATGTCACGTGTCCGAATTTGCTACAGTGCCAAGCGAACTTGATTTGCTGATGTGACGTGTTTGTGGTGGCCATATAATTCGCTACTAGGTGTAGGGAACTAGATGACAATTAATACTCCTTTGCTCTGACAAAAACAGAACACATGACAATAACATAGAAGTTTGCTAAGGCGAACTAAGTAAATATAACCGTTAAAATATGTGTTTGCCACACACAAGTTCGCTAAACTAAGCAGCGAACTGTGTGCCTATAATTAATACCCCTCAGTTCTCACTGTTTGTCTTATCCTGTACTAGTAGATGTCCCTTCACTATTTAGAAGCCACATAGTTCGATACTTAATGTAGTGAACTTATGTGTGTCAAATTACTTTTATTTAGTTCGCTATTACCTCTAGCAAACTTCTATGACACTGCCATGTGTTCTGCTTTTTTAGAGTAGATGAGTATTAATTGTCACCTAATTCACTACATCTAGTGACGAACTTGCCCGCGTGGTATATTAAAAAATAATACTATTCACGTAATATCTGTATAAAAATATTGTGAAGAGTGACAAATTATCACCGTTCCAAATAATTGATGGCAAAAAAAGGAACTCTTAAAAAATTGAATTAGTCAAAATTCAAAACCCAATTCAAAATACATTTATTTGTGGTTTAATAATACAAAGGGGCATTCAAGGTAAACCGAAAAATAGAAGCCAAATTAAACAAAAAAACAAAAAAGAGGGCAAAGTTGGGAAAGAGGAAAATGGATACGTTTTGTGTTTAATGAAAATATTACTTTAATCACATAAATTAAATGTGGGTTTTGGTTAGGTTTGACCACTGCTCAATGCTCATTGGGTTCCATTTTCTCTCTCATCATCCTTTCCTTTCTCTCTCCACAATTCTAAATAACTCTTCCCTACTTTTCTCTCTCTCCCTCTCTTTCTCTCTCTAAAATCTTCACTTCTCAGCTTTTTCTAATCTGCTTTCTTTGACTCAAAGGGGTTTTTGTGGACAAATCAAAACCACAAAAAGTTTCGATTTTTACCCATTTCACCGCTGCTGGATCGCTTCACTGAGTTGCATGAGCTGCCCTCTCTTCCGCAGGTTCGTTCAATCTTCTTCCTTTGCTTTCGATTCGTGTAATTTTGAGCGTTTTCCGATGCAAATTTTCGTGGGAATTTGCTATGGGCTTGTTTTGCATTCTGATTCATTCGCCAGTTCGTTGTTCATTTTCTTGTTGATTTTTTTGTTTTTCATTTTATTTGGAAAATTGTTGGTTGCAATGAAGTTTTAAGGCATGGAACATCCTTCTTTTTTTTACCTTATTAATATTTGGAAACTAAATGGAATAAATGGGTTTGTGTAAAATCTCTTTGATGTTATGGATCTGAATTGCTTTTCATGTTGTTGATTATATGGAGATTCAGGGCTTTGTGTATGTGGAGTTTGTAAGCCTTTAGAAGTTCAGTAGTTCTCTTCATTTGCAAAAAAGCATGTAGCCCCATTTAATAGATATATATATATATATATATATATATATATATATATATATATATATATTGTCGAAATTGGAAAGTGGGATGGGAAAATTGAAGTAATTTTATTATTCTTTTTTATGGAAATGTGACGTACACAAGTTGGAAATGAGGTTTATAAGGCAATCAGTTAATCAATTATGGATTAATTGTATTGTTTTCCATTCAATTTACGGTGGCTGGTGCCTATGTGAACCTGAAGTCTTAAGAACAATTGGGTGCAAGGAATGAAAAGGGAAATGAAAATAAGAAGAAAGGAAAGATTGTTTTACGTTGTGTTCAGTAGAGAAGATATAATTCAGCAAAATTATAGATTAGACAGCTAATTTGGTCCTCCAAAGATTTTCAGAGCGTCAATTTGGTTCTTGAATGATATATATATAGTCCAAAAATTTATTCTTTACTGAAACCAAATTGATGTTGTGCAATGACCCAAAATCGTCATTCAAGGACTAAATTGTTGTTCCGAAAATCTTTTGAAGATCAAAATGGGCATTTACTCAAAATTAAACAACGAAACGGCGATGCACATATATTACTAGTTAGGCACATGGTGATCAGAATCACAGGAATCATGATTCGATGTGATTCCTCACTCCATTGATACAGATCACATGGAGGTTTGTTTTGTTTCTGGAATCACATGCTGAATCGCTGGAATTGTGCCGGAATCATTGGAGTGTCAATTCCGTTGTGTTTTCAACAGTATTTATCTCAGAGGGACAGGGTCCAAGCAGCATCTATAAAGCAACGATCCGAGGCAGTGATGGGTGGGTGTGGCTGGAATCTCATTGGCACAGAGGTCTGCAAAATGGCTTCTGGGTTTTGTCGCAATTATCTAATAATTAATGTTGACAGAGAGAAAATTATGCACCATTTTCCCTTGTTTTCTTGTTTTTCGTTTCAAACTTGACTCTAACAAGTGCCTACCTTATATTAATGAGAATCAAATCAAGGTGTCAAAATATGGTTTTGGGAAACACATATTAGCATTATTTCTTTTGGGTTGTCAAACTATGGCGTGTTGAACTACACTAACTTTGTTTGAGATATACTTTTTATTTATGCGGCTTTTTTGTTTTGTTTTTGCAGACATAAACAGTTCTCTACAATAACCAAATTTTGTACAAAGGATGGGGTGTTTCACTGTATTGAAGAGCAAGAAGAAAAAGTCTGATCAGATTGTGCATGCAAAACGTGTAACCCATAACGAGCATATACCTACAGTACTGCCTGAACCTCAAACTCATACTCGCTCACTCCAATCTGCACCTCCTAGTTTTAGGACCAGAGTGAAACCCATTCAGCCTGTTAATAAAATCACTAATAATAGAACACGAGCATTATCTGCTCCATCAACTCTTGATGCCGCAGAACAAGATGCTTTGGCCTCAATTGAGTATGAGGAACAAGAAGAGTCAAAACACCGAACTGGATCAATGAAGGAACAACGTTCATCTAGTCCACTACCTTTACCGCTTCCATCTCCCCAGGGCGGTGCTGCATTGAAGGCTATTGGCAGCTTTAAGTCAGGGACAGCTACTGGTCCTCTATTTGCTTCTGGACCTTTGCCGCTTCCTCCTACTGGGTCACTCCGGAACTTTGTGTATGAGGAAATTGCTGCTGCTTGCCACAATTTCTCTTCAGATCGATGCATGTCAGAATGTCTTTCGTCCACCATATATAAAGCTTCCTTTGGTGATGATGCTTCAAGTTCAAAGAAATTTGAAGCTACTGTCACCCGCCTTCACCCATCATCTCAGGTACTTTTCTCCGTATTGCATTACTTTAATCTCAGTTGTTGATATCCTCATGTGCATAGAAATTGCTGACTGGTCTTCTTAATAGTGGACACTTACCAAATATACCGAAGCAATGCCTTATTATCTTAGAATGACTTGAGTTCAATGTTTTTATGTGTTTTATAATATGTAAGATGTGTTATATGTAAGCTTTATATTCTGTTATTTTGATTGAACCAATATATGCTTCAAAGGAATTGTGGTAGGCATCAAAATGTTTTGCAACTATTTCAACTGGTGCCATTCAACTTGCTATTTATCAGTAGTGTCTAATGCCTGTTCTACTTGCTATCCTCCTTACTCTGTTATGTCTCTATTCGTATGAATATGTTGTCAAACCATTGCAAATTGAAGTGCTTAAAAGCTGTTATCGATTGCATACATGCTGATTGAAACATAATTATCATTTATTGTTATCCTTATGTTGTGATTTTTATGTTTTTTCTCATTAAAACTATTCTAAATCACCTGAGAACTTAGGTCCTAAAAGTTTCTGTCTTCTTTCAGGGCTTGAAGGAATTCATAAATGAGGCTAATACTCTTGCATCTTTACAACATCCAAACCTCTGTAAATTGCTAGGATTTCATGCACGTGATAATTCGGAACATAGAATGTTGGTTTATGAGAGGCTATATCACGGAAGCTTGGACCGCTTATTGTATGGGAGATCTGATGGACCATCAATTGATTGGAATACAAGAATGAAAATTGCTATATGTGCTGCACAAGGACTTACTTTCTTGCATGAAGAAGGGCCTTTTCAGGTAATTAGCATAAAATTATATTAAACTGAAGAAGCCTCTTGTTGTCATGTCTGCCCTTCCTTTTTGCATGGGGACTTTAGATCTCACCAAGTGAGTGGTGCTAAAGGACCTGAGTCATTGCGTTTTTCATAATACGGTGTCATGATTAGATGCTTTGTTTCCACTGACCTTCCTTTAGTACATTAGAATTCAATTAAGTGTACATTTTAATTTTTGCTGATATACCTCTTTATGTCTACAGGCAATGTATAATGAATTTTCAACAGCCAACATTCAGATTGACAAAGATTTCAGTGCAAAGCTTTCGGGATATGGTTGTGTGGGACATATTCCGGAGGAAGAGATTTCGAGCAGTTCATCTGTAAGTTCTTCAACTTAAAACTGTTTTGTGTTATTCTAATGTTTATTATATTCAGCTAATATCATCTACCTTGTCTTCATATTTGACATGAATATTTATTCCATAATTTTTGTTCCCATTCATTATATTGAAGAATATATTATTGTCCAGGCTGTTGGAAACCTATCAGTGGAGACACTGGAGAAAGGAATGCTCACTCCAAAGAGCAACGTATGGAGCTTTGGAATTTTTCTTCTGGAGCTACTCACAGGAAGAAAGAATCTTGATAGCCGTCACCCCAAGGAAGAGAGGAACTTGGTGAAGTGGAGCAGGCCTTTCCTAGCTGATGAGTATCGTCTGTCATTGATAATGGATCCTCAACTCAAAGCTCGCTTCCCTTCTAAAGCAGCAAGAACAATAGCTGACATTGCACAAAGATGCCTTCAAAAGGAGCCATCAGAAAGACCAACCATGAGAACTGTTGTTAAGCATCTCAAAATGATACAGGATTTGAAGTACTCTTGCAGGTTCCCTCTGAAAGAACCAGCATCAATCTCTGGAAAACACATGTCAAGATCACCAAGTCTTAATGGTATCATATGTCCTGCACCTAGGTTGAGTTTCTCTCCATCACCACCATCAGCAGCCCCAGTATCTGTTTCTCCTCCAAGATGGTCCGGCGTGCCGATTGTCCTTCCACCGCGTGCTTGTTCTTCAACTCTTTCTTTGGAGGAGCTTGATAGGCAAGAAAGCCGCAAGTCATCATCCTCAGCCTCTAGGAGGGCTAGTGTTGAAGGATGTTGATTGTCTATAATGTTCATTTTTTATTTATTATTTTTAATTTTTTTTTTTTTTTTTGGTGTGATTCAACACAAGTTTATAGGAGATAAAGATGTGTGGTTCTTCCACCTTTTAATCCCTCAGTGTGATATGCCGAGAGGATGTTCTTTTGTAGATAGTGCAAAGGTTGGTCTAAATTTTCAATTAGTTACCCCATTTATATGAAAATCTATATGGTCTTTAACATTATGCTCCTTTAAAATATATGGGATAAGAGAAATTAGCTTTGCCATGATGCTTAATCTATAATGTGATATGGAATGTGCAATTAAATTTGGTCCTGAGATCCATTTGGTAAGACAAAAATTTATCGGCAGAAGATTTTCAAATAAAATTTACGATATTTTGTCATAATTTTAACAACATTTCAATTAAGATGAAAGATTAACTTATTAATTAGGGTTTTATAAGAGTTATGTTGTAGGAAAAGTGATTGTGTTACGTTATAGAGATTCGTTTTGCGTTGTCAGATTTTTTATTTTTTATTTTGCTGCGGGCCCCACAAAATGTTGTGTGTAAGAAAATTTTTGTGATCATGTTAAATGATAGATGATAAATCCTATTAATTATTACGCTTTCTTAAAATTAATGTTATGTAGCGTGTAGCAGAAGAAAATTGTTTTATTTTTTCTACTTAAATATACTAATCAAATAAATTATTTTAATATATTCAAATGTTTATTAAGTAATTTATTAGGTTAGGGATAAATAACAAGAAAAAAAGAAGTCAATTTCAAATAAATTAGAAATAGAGGAATTACTTGTGTTTGTGAAATCAATGCATAAAGTAGATTGACTTTTTCATTTATATAAAGAAGCTATTAATGTTATAAAAAAAAAAGAAGCTATTAAACTAACAAATCATGTATTTTATATTGAAGGACTTAATTATTGAGAAAAATTGAAAATTGAATCAATACAACATAACTTTTAATTAAGAAGTTATATGCTTCATTTATTATGTAAGTATTCGCTCCATTGATAAGAAAGATTAACTTTCCAATCCTTATTTATTTTTTTACAGTTAAAACTTCTACAAAATATAAGTATATTATATTACGAGAATATAAAATAATTCACTCTAAATTTGTGAGTAGTAATTATTACATGTGCTTTTAGTCTATAAAATACGTTCTGCTGCAGTTTATAAGATTTCAAATTATCCATCCTTCATTTGACATGAAAAAATTTTACAATTCGAAGAACAAATAGACTTATAAGATAGAGCTTTTATTTTATTTCGAGGTAAATGTTTTTCTTAAAAATATGATTAAATTCGTTTAGTGATGACAGAGGATGTTTACTACCAGTTCAATCTTCTTTTAAATTTTAAAGAGGGCAAAAAAAGGGACCAAACCTTCTTTTGGAGGCATTTGCGCCAAAAACAGATGTATACTATAGGGTAGGTGCGTAATACAATTATTATTATTATTTTTGTCTATAGTTAGGAACTTAGAATAACAATTCAAGTATGTGACCAATTAACTATTGTTATGCATCTCGCCTATCATTCGGACACTAGCTATTCCACGTATTTTGAAATGACTTGTCACTTAGTTAGACACCAAACCCTCTCTTTCCCTTACACCCAATGACATAAAGACAACAAAACAATGGCTATTTAAACTCATCGCATATGATAAAGAAATAAAATAGTTGTATCCAGTATTTTAAAACCCCACTCTGCCCCCGGGTTGATCCGGGCGAACCCTAACCCCTTCCCTCTGAGGGTTGGGGTCACAAGTTGGACCCTACATGCACATCGACTCCTTTGACCCCTAAAATCCAGCCGAGTTTCAGTGACTCTCGAGTCAGAGGGGTCGAAGCGGGTCACTGCATGCTTTCTTTTTCCTTTTTCAAAAATCTATGAAATAACGTTGTTTTATTAAAAAATATAATAAAAATGCTTGCAAACGTAAATCTTATCGTTCTCTTATCTCCCAGCGACCTAGACATCTTCAATCTTCACCTCGCTGCCGTAAAATTTACCCATTCAAATGAAATCCTTATGTTGTCGATAAAAAATAAAAACTCATTCTTACTTCCTTTAAATTTTCCATTGTTACCTTCTCAAAAGAGGCAGAACCGGGTCAGCATAGTGATCCCATTAACTTGTGGTTGTAATTGGTGAATAATGTTAAATATATTTTGAATCTTTAATAATTTGTGGTTTATTTTTTAATATTTTCATATAGGATATATATTTTAATATTTTTTTAATATATAAAACCGGGTCAGCGTAGTGACCCGTAATCCTCCAGTTGAACCTGTGACCCTATGACCCGTGACCTCGGCCGGGTCGATGGTCGGGCCGGGGTTTTAAACACGGGTTGTATCATAGCAACCGACAAAAATATTTTACAGAAAAGATGTATTACTGATAGAACTTCGGAATAGACAAATTGGTTACTGGATATGAATACAACAATTGCTGTTTTGTGCTCTTACTCATTGCTCATTTTATTGTGTATAAATACAAAAGATATAACAACCGTAACAGCTAGAAAATAAAGGTAACAGCCATAACAACTAGAAAATAAACGTAACAGTTAGAAAATAAACGTAACAGCTAGAAAATTCAAACAAGATATATAATATCTTGTTTGTTACACTCCCACTCAAGTTGGAGTATGAAGATTGCAAATACCCAACTTGGACAGCAGAAAAGTGAAAGGTCGTTTGCCAAGCGCTTTGGTGAAAATATCAGCTGGCTGGTCGAATGATCTTATATGAGCAGTAGCAATGTTTCTTTGAATGACATGATCGCGTACGAAAAGACAGTCCAGCTCAATGTGTGTGGTTCTTTCGTGGAAAACAGGATTAGCTGCTATATGTAAAGCAGCTTGGCTGTCACAAAACAGCTGCATAGGTGAAGAATGAGAAATTCCTAAAGAATTGAGAAAAACTTTTAACCAAACCAATTCAGCGGTTGCAGAAGCCATAGCTCTGTATTCAGCTTCAGCTGAAGAGCATGAGACATTTGGCTGCTTTTTAGTTTTCCAGGAGATTGGAGAAGACTCAAGTTGAATAAAATAACCAATAACTGATCTTCTAGTAATGGGGCAACTGGCCCAATCAGAATAACAATAGCCATGAAGTTGGAGATCGGATGATGAAGAGAGAAGAAGTCCTTGACCAGGATTATCCTTTATATAGTGTAATAATCGAACAACAGCATTGTAATGATCCAATTTGGGTTGCTGCATAAATTGAGACAGAACATGGACCGCGTAGCATAACTCTGGTTGAGTGATAGTAAGGTAGATAAGCTTGTCTATGAACCGACGATACCTTGGAGGATCGTTCTAGTCAGTCCTTCAACAGTTGCTAGTTTATGATTTGGTTCAATAGGAAATTCAACCGGTTTGCATGCAAGTAAGCCAGCTTCATTCAGAATATCAGTTGCATATTTTTGTTGAGTCATAAATAGACCAGAAGAGTTATGTGCAAACTCGATCCCCAGAAAATATTTCAACGGGCCAAGGTCCTTGATTTGAAAGCAAGAATTAAGATAGGACTTTAGTTTAGTACAAGCTGCAGAACTTGTGCCTGCTAATAAAATATCATCAACATAGATTAAAATTGCCAAGAAGACATCATTGCGAGTAAAAGTGAAAAGAGTGTAGTCAGGATTGAACAAAACCATAGTCGATCAGTGACTTGGATAGTTTAGCAAACCAGTTCCTTGGTGATTGACGTAAACCATAGAGCGATTTACGTAGACGGCAGACTTGAGATGGGAATGCAGCATGGAAACATTAAGGAAGACGTATGTAAACCTCATCGTGGAGATCACCATGCAGAAATGCATTATGACCATCTAATTGATGAATTTCCCAGTTCTTTGCAACAACAATTGAAAGGAAGGTTAGGACGCTTACCATCTTAGTAACAGGTGCAAAAGTTTCTGTAAAATCTTCACCATCCACATGATGATTACCAGCAACCACAAGGCGAGCTTTGAAACGTTCCACCGTACCATCAGATTTATATTTTATCCGATAGATCCATTTGCAAGGGATCACATGTTTTCCAGAAGGTAGATGAGTAAGGGACCATGTGTTATTATCTTGAAGTGCCTTGATTTCAGCTTGCATTGCTTCACACCATCTTGGATCAGTCACGGCTTGTTTATAAGAGGAGGGTTCAACTTCGGTAGACAAAGCTGCCAAAAAATTTATGTGTTTGGAAGTAAAAGGTGAATAAGAAAGAAAGTTTTGAATATGATACCTTACACCAGAAGAGACCGATGGAGTAGATGACTTGGATTGATGTACATGTGTTTGTATATGGTTGTAAGTGTAGTCTTCCAAATACCGTGGAGGACGACGGCTGCGTTGTGGTCGAGGGCTGTCATTTTGATGTGATTCAATTTCAGATGGTGTTGGTGGATCAGGTAAGGTAGAGTCTGGAGATGTAGGAGAATCAGAACTCCCCCTGTCGTTGGAGGAGATGTCTGGTTGAAGAGATGTAGGAAGAGGGGAAGTAGTAATCGGAGGATATGCAGGATTTTGTGATAAATCAGTGTGTTCTTCAACTCGTGTAATTGTGGTTGGGAGCTGTATTTCAGGTTGAGTAAGAGTGGAGTTGCGTGAAGAGGCATTAGCAAAAGAAAAATTGATTCAAGAAAATGAACATCACGGGATACAAATATATTATTTGTATCAAGACTCAGTAATCTCCATCCCTTTTTTTTCCATAAGGATAACCAAGCATAATACAACATATGGAGCGTGCAGCAAATTTATCTGAAGGTTTAGGACGAATAGAGGCATAACATAAGCATCCAAACGTACACAAATGAGCATAGGATGGAGAACGACCATGAAGTAGTTCATAAGGGGTTTTGTCGTGGAGAAGTTTGCTTAGAGTTCTATTAATAAGATGTGCAGCAGTGAGAATACATTCTCCCCAAAATTGTACTGGCAGATTTCCTTAGAACCGAAGTGCACGGGCCACATTAAGGACTGTTCGATGCTTACGTTCCACACGTCCATTTTGTTGAGGAGTGTCAATGCATGAAGTTTGATGAATAATGCCAAGATTGGAGTATAAATTGCGCATGGAATGGGACAAAAATTCAGTGCCGTTATCAATTCTAAACATCTGTATTTTCTTGCCAAATTGTGTTGTTACCATAGCAAAGAATCGAGTTTGAATTTTGTTAGTTTCAGATTTTTCAGCCATAAGATAAACCCATGTATTTCGACTGAAATCATCAACCACTGTAAGAAAGTAATGAGAACCGGTGATTGTTGACATGCTATACGGACCCCATATATCACAATGTACTAGTTGGAAAGAAATAGATGTTTTATTACTGCTTAAAGGAAATGGGCATCGAGTCATTTTAGCTCGTGAACATCACAGAAGTCAACCTTATTTTTGCTAATGCTAGAAGAATTACAAAGAAGAAAAGAAAGAACATCGGAGGAAGGATGAGCCAGACGTTTGTGCCATAAATCAGGGTTTACATGAGTTGTGAATGCTTGACGTGTGGGTGGGTGAAACACATATACACCATTATCCAAGCTACCCAATCCAATCAGCGTCTTCTGAATGTATCATAGCCCTACTCCATGTATCATAATTGGATTCACCACGTAGCAGGATGTTGGTGAGAAGAACACCAGGGCTATCAACAGAGGAGAGGTAGAAAGGAGAACAAGGATCAATTATTTTTATAGTTTGGACAGTGCCAGACAATGGTGGAGTGTTGGTGGATGAGGAATTGGGAGGAGGATCAATGTTTTCTGCGTTGGACATGATGATAGAAACATAAAAAAATGAAAGGCTGAAGCTTTATTAATATAAAGAAAAGTATAAGGGACCTAGATCGTTCCTTCTGATACCATGATAGAACTGCAGAATAGACAAATTGATTACTGGATATGAATACAAAAATTACTGTTTTGTGCTCTTGTTCATTGCTCATTTTAGTGTGTATAAATACAAAAGATATAACAACCGTAATAGCTAGAAAATAAACGTAACAGCCGTAACAGTTAGAAAATAAACGTAACAGCTAGAAAATTCAAACAAGATATATAATATCTTGTTTGTTACAATTACAAATTGGCAAAAATTTGCAGATGCTTTCTTCCAATCCAAAAAACACAACTTCGCCGCATAAATAGCTTATTGACTTCTAAAAACTCCAATCAAACAACAGTTACAAATTGCGTAATACCATTAAGAAAACATCACAAATTCATATATTGGAAGGTGGTGGTTAGCCTGGTTTCTTAATCAAGCAATAACTTGTCTGTTTTATACACCAGCTTCAAGACCAGAACAACAGCAACATTCAGATGTACTAATAATGTAAACTTAAAAAGAGGATGAAACTATTTCCTACCCGAATCTCTTGATTGGCAGTGACTATAAAACACCATGTTATTTAAAGGAACTCAAGAAATGGATAAATACCCTTATTCATTTTCAGAAGATTATCCAGTTCCCTTGGGGTCAATTCATTAGGAGCAGAACATGAACACGTGATGACGGCATAGCAGAGAAGCTTAAAGATCTTACCAAGAACAAGATTTTTTAACAACTGCATTGCACTAAAGTCTTAAAACTCACCTGCTCCGATCCCATAAATTCTCCACACATGTCCACTTAGAGGGAAGAAGTATATCAACTGGTAACTTTCTCCATTTTGAGCAATTATCACACTGTCCATTGCTCATTTATCCTGTGGTTCAATCAAATCCCAAATGAAGTATTCAATCAAAGTCCTAAGAAAGTATATATAATCTGCTCTATTAGCACCACTTGCAAGTTGGAGAAAAGTAAGAAGCTTAATACAAATATAAAAGAAGGAAAGACATGACACTTGCAATAACTAGCACCTATTGCACCTATGTACTGACGATACGACACTGCTGCTTTATTAGCACCACTTGCAAGTTGGAGATATGATACGATACGACACTGCTGCTTTATTCCATCTCTATTTTATTGGAAAAAACATTCTACTCTAAAGCAGAGAAAATTATCTATAACAAAGAGATAATTTGGAGCGGATTGTGTCATATTTTTCTCTCTCAATCAAACATGTTTTCTCTCTCTAATTTTGTCTCTTTCGGACTTTAAAGCATAAGTATTTTCCCCTATTTTATTATGTGTTGTGTTTATAATTTGCTAAATTTTTATGTCAATTTCATAATATTATAACAATATTAAATATTTTGGATAAATTTTATTAGAAATTGAATTAAATTTTGTTGTATAAAGAATAAAAAATGAATGTAACTTACAAAGTAAAAATATAATTTTAAATGATTACCAAAAAAAAAAAACATATAATTTTAAATAAATAAAAAATAAACGGTTTTGTCCTTTGGTTTAAAAGGAAAAGTGACTCTCCAAACAAGAAAACATTTTTATAGAATGATGAGAGAATGAAGAGTGCAAATACAGAGGGAAAAAAATGCTGAATTATAGCAATTAATTAAAAATTAATAAATAAGAATGGAATAAAATATATGCACATAAAGACAAGGATTTTTTTTTTTTTAATTTTTTTACTGATTTATCCATAAGTCAATTTGAGCACGGTTGAATGTTTACTACGTCTAAGCACGATGCAATGTGGTGGTACAAACAATCTCTCATATTCAGTAAATTAATTTATATTTATTAGAAAAAGAGTTTTGTTTTTTATTAGTTTTCTGTCTTTTTGTTGTGCCAAAAAAAAAGAGGGTGCACAAAAGTTTCATTAATTATTGCTTCTTTTTTTTCGATAACATAATTATTGCTTTTTATTACTCACGTAAATAGGCTCGTCGTGCTAGGCTATCAGGCACGGATACGGGACATGACACGACATGCCGATACGTTAATTTTAAAAAAATCATATTTCGACACATTGGGACACGTTTTGATATTAAATATATTTTTTAATATATATAATATAATTTATATTTAATACATATAAGAGTCCGTAATAAGTCATATAACCAATCAAATATTTAAATTTCATAACATAAATATAAAAATAAATAATTTTTCGTACTTTGTTAATTTTTTATATCAAATTTCATAGCAGAAAAAAATTAATTTATAAATTATTTCTTTTATATTTAGTTAACAAAATAAAATTAAGATTTAAAAAAAAAAAAAACGTGTCCGAGAACATGTCCAAGCATTGACTGCGTGTCAGAAAAACGTGTCGGAACGTGTCCGATCATTGACCGCGTGTCCCCAAATGTTGACCACGTGTCGGACACGTGTCCGACACGCGGATTTTCTAAAGAATCGCGTGTCTGTGCTTTAGAGGTGCTAGGTATTGACTTAAATAAATTAAATATGTGTAAAATATTTTAGGTCTGGTCTATTAAGTTTATGAAGATCAAAATTATAAGTCTGGTACGGTTTATATTTAAAAAAAAAAGTCTTGATCTAGGCCTGTTAGCAAGTGTTAGCCTGTTACATTCAATAATTAAAATAATATAATTTTATTATTCAAAATTATTAAAATAATAATTTATTTATTTTATTTAAAATAATAATATAATATTTTATTATTCAAAATATTAAAATAATAATAATATAATATTTATAAGCTTATAGATCCGGCATATAAAAGAAAGCCTATATTTCTAAATATTTTTTTTTTTAAAAAAGTTTGATCATATTCTATTTGGATAGATATAATAAATGGCTCCGTAAGCTCTTGTTACTCTGATTGACCCATTTATATCCCTACTCTTCTTTGTAAAAAAAACTTGAAAAAGAAAATTCTTGGACATAATATTCTTAAAAATATTATCAAAATAAGCAACTTGTACAATAGTTTGTACAAAGATGAATGGTCCAAATTTTTGCCTCATATAAAAAAAAAAATTATTATCAAATTATTTTATTTACCATTTTATATGTAAAAATTATAAAACATATAAATTTATCTTATTTTTTGAAATACCTGAATTGAACCAAAGTCGCTAGAAGGTGAAGAAGAAGAAGCTCTCCTTATCTTTTATGTAAGAAAAGAAGCATTTTCCACTTCCCAACCCAACAACAACAATGGTGGCGGGAACTGCAACCTTGAAGCTGAACCTCTCAGCTTTTTCTTCTTCAATGCTGAGTTTCAGTGCCTCCTCCTCTTCATTCCCATCAAACCCTTCTCTTCTTTCAATGCGAACCCCTTCTTCTTCTTCTACTACAACCCGATTTCTCAGTGAGTCTCTTCCTTCATTTCTACTTCCAATTATCCATTCTTCATGCACAATTTTGTAACTTTTGTGTTTCTTTCAGGGATTTACGCCTTGACTAGCAACGATATCAAGGTGGGTCTCAGCCTCGAAGTCGATGGTTCTCCTTGGCGTGTCTTAGGTATGTTTTTTTTTTTTTTTTTTTTTTTTTACTGTGTCTAAGGTCTAAGATTTCAATTTCAGCTTATGAATAACTCAAGTTGCTTCCTTTAGAGTTTCTTCATGTCAAACCCGGAAAAGGGGCAGCATTTGTGAGGACCAAAATGAAGAATTATATTACAGGGAACACAGTTGAGAAAACGTTTAGAGCTGGAAGCACGGTAATGCATCCTGAACTGCAAGCCCTTTTGTTTATTCACTGCATTTCCTTGATTACTAGATTCATTGTATAAGTAGAGTAAACCTTCAGCTTTACTTTGCTTGCAAATTTCAAGTTTTCTGTCTCTGAAGTCTACTTGCATGACTAATTCACTTTGTTAGTTACCTTTTTCAAGATTACTGAGGATAATTGGGGGTAGCAATTGTTGGGTATGACTTATATTTCGCATTTTTATGAGGGTCCTAGTTGTTGGGGTCATCAGAAAGGCAACTGGGTCCCACTCTGATTAATGTTGTGGACCTCTGATTTATTGTAATTTTCTTAGTAGTTTGAGTTTGGGCCCATGAATAGCTGCTGTTAGGGTTTTCTAATCCTAGTGGCAGTATATTTTCCTAGGTAAACATCGAGTGATCTCTCTACTCTTTTCTCTTTTTTGTTTTCTCATTTTTGTGTGATTTTCGATTTCTAACAGCAATTACATGGCAATCTTTAATAATATAGGAGTATATTATCTCTATTAAGGTGGCTTGGATAAATCATCGTGTCAATCTCTCTACTCTTTTCTCTTTTTTGTTTTCTCAATTTTGTGTGATTTTCGATTTCGAACAGCAATTACATGGCAATCTTTAATAATATAGGAGTATATTATCTCTCATTAAGGTTGTTAGGCTTGGTAGTGGCACGGTTTGCCTCATATTCCCAAATTTGCTTCTTACCGGCTCATATTAACTCTGGAGATCTTGGGACTAAATTCTGAATCTGCATAGATGAAAAAGTATTTAAATCCGTGTTCTAATTCCATAATCAATCATATTCTTAAAAACTTGACGGTCATCTCTTATAATTGATATACATATGATTGAATACATTCACAATCTCTATTTAAAATTTAGCCAAATGAATGAAGACATCTTTAAAGCTAATAACATGGATAACTAGTGGTAAAATTAATTTATTTTTCATTTTACCTGGTGTGGGGCAGATAGAATCTAAACCCATACCCAATCTGTCCTGCACTGGCAAACAACCCTTACCCGCCCCAAGTATCCTAGGGTGAAATAGACACAATTTGCCAAGCCTAATTGAGCTCTTTGCTAAGGGTGGACATGGTTTGACCCGAGTCGATTTTTTTGTTGAATCAAATTGAATTGTTTTATGTTTCCGAATTTTTTTTTTTATTTTTTCCGAACAGGTTCATAACCTGTTTGGGTATGCAAACCGTGAACTGGTTTCGAACCTGTTCTGAACAGGTTTTCCAAATAAGATCTTTTGGTTCAGTTCAATTTTTAAACTGGTTTATAAAACCATTTGGTTCTCAAAACTGGTTCAGACAAATACAGTTCAGTTCGGTTAATTTGCACAGTCTCTCTGCTGATGAGTGGATCAATCCACCATTATTATATAAGTACTGTGTAACTTGGTCTGAAGGGTTTCTGCTGTTTGTCTTATAAAATATGCGTAAAAGAATGGCTGAGGGTTCTCTCTATGCCCCTTGGTTAATTTGGGCTGTATCCTTTATGTCATCTGTAAAGAACCAATTCAACCCAACAGCTTAAGCTGTTGGGAGAGGTTACATTAATGATTTTATATATCTCAACATCATCCCACCGGGTTCAGACAAATATATTTATTCTGGGGTTTCCTTGTGAATCGCTAAGGCAATCAACTCGTGTCTATAAGAGGTGTGGGTAGCAAAAGAGTCTACAATAATGGTATGACATGTGAAGCATTATAACTTATAAGAGTCCTGTCTCTCTAATTATATGTTGCTTCGAATTTCTGATCGAGGCTTACATTTTCTGGGTTTTTTTGTTTCCATTTATCTTTTCTTTTTCCTTTTGACAGGTTGAGGAAGCAGATATAGTCAAGGAAACAAAGCAGTTCACATATAAAGATGGTGCTCAATTTGTCTTCATGGACTTGGTATTATCTGGAATCCATAACTATATAATCTAACTAGTTATGGATATAATCTTTTTTTTTTTTTTTGGCGCTAGACATAATGTATGCCCACTAGTCCATCACTATAATGAAGAGTTATCCTTATTAGGTTTATATTCTCTTTTCCAATAACACTTTTGCTTTTAGTACCAGTAATTAGATAAATAAGAATTATGTAGCCTCTATGTTTAACTTGCGGTGTTTTAATTTTATCAGAATACTTACGAGGAGTTTCGAGTGGGTGAATCAGAAGTTGGAGACAGAACAAAGTGGCTGAAAGAGGGAATGGACTGCAATTTACTGTTATGGAATGGAAAAGTAACCTTGTCAATCTCTCATAATTTATTACTGTTTTTCACTATCTCAAACTTTTATTTTTGTAGACAATTAATGATAAATCTCGTGAACTATGTTCTAGGACAAGAACCGGCCTCAAGTTCTTGAAATTCAAATTGATATAAGGGTTTTATGTCTATCATTTAACATAATATAACTTCACTTTCCTACAGACACAGTAAAGAGGTGGGGTCCACATGTTTTTCTTTCTCTTTCATCATTCCACTTTCTCTCTCCCTTTTGATGTGAGAGTTGGAAACAACACTTACATTATGTTACATAACACTAATAAAACCCTTGATATAATTTTGATATTCATAAATAAGGGGGAAATAATTAATTGCAGTATAATTTGTCCCAAGGAAGGAAGGAATGTGTTGATGCATAGTTGCTAATGTATAAAACTACTCTAAAATGTGTTGCAGATTCCATAGTTTTTATTTCATTTAGATGTCTTTAAATTTATATGGTTGTATCTGCTTTAATGGTACTATCACTTTTATACAAAGACTGCATGCTTTTCTGAAATTCTTAATGATCTGCTATGGTAAATACATGTTGTTGGCTCATATATTTTGATAAAATATACACCTTTTAAGTTTTTCTTTTTCCCAAATGGTGTTTTATCTAGACTGCTGTTGAATAGGTTCATTGATTACTCCAAACATTGATCTTTTCCAAGGTGTGTTCTTGTTGTAAAGAATGGATTTTTATCTAGACTATAAAGGCCACATTAGTTGCAATAGGTTCATTGGGCTTAGTGGATGATGCAACAGGCCCAAACATTGATCTTTTCCAAGGTGTGTTCTTGTAATAGTTAATGGTTTCAAGTGTGCTTGCATAGTGAATGGCATTCTTGCTTATGCACAGATTGGCAGGCACAAGGCTTCTTTAAAGTGAGTTTGTCTCTAAAGTGAATAAGGGTGTATCTATCCTTAATTTTAAGTACATCACGATCTTAATGCCCTAAAATGTATAGGTAGATACATTCTTACTTGCTCACTTTAGACACAAACTCATTGAAGAGGTGCTTTTTCCGATTGGCAGTTTGGTATTATAAATCATAGCATTGGACAGTTACAGCTATTGGTCTTGTTTAGCAATTTTTCTCTTGATATTTTCAGGTTATTGATATTGATCTCCCTGTCACAGTCAAGCTTAAAGTAGTTGATGTGGATCCCGGACTTAAGGGCGACACAGCCCAAGGTGATGCCATTTTGTTTATACTGCAAATTTCAATTTGACCTAACTGCCAACCTAAGAAACCCGGACACTTCTTTTTTTTTTTTGGGAAAACAGCGTGTCGGACACCAAATTGCCAACCATATATGGAGGCCAGAAAGTTCACTATTACACTAAAATGATCAAATGAAAAATTAAGGTGCATGCTATTTATGTTATGAAATTTGAATATTTGATTGTTATATGATCTATTCACTATTACACTAAAAGATCTTTTGAGGGATGATGAAACCGTGACTAGGATTTCCCTTCATGCCTATTTATCCTATTATGGTTTTTACACTTTGGTTTCCTCCTTTATACTGTGTCATTTACTTAGCCTCTGAAAATGAAATTTGATTGACAGGTGGATCAAAGCCAGCAACACTTGACACTGGGGCTGTTGTCAATGTTCCGCTCTTTGTAAATGTAGGAGATGAAATAAATGTTGATACAAGAACTGGGCAATACATGAGTCGGGCTTAAAATTCCACCTCAAAAGTTTTGTAGTTGAGACCCAAAGAATTGTTATTTCTTTTAGTTTTTAATTTTTTGGAGAATAATTTACCAATGGAGATGGATTATGTTCATAACATGCAGCTTATGTAATATTAACCTTAGCAAATTGGCTATGTGCATAATAACATCGAGTTAAAATCGTGCTGTATTTTATTTGCGAGACTGAAGCTCTTGCAGTATTGTTCTTCAGCATGATCTTAGTGCATAAAACTTTGGTCTCATAAGAATGCCAGCGATTATGTAACCCTTTTCATTTTTAAGTAAAAAGTGGAATTTAGCCTTTGTTCCTGTGTTCCTCGGGATGAAGAGAAGGAAAGAATTAACCAATACAATTTGTGGCTATCAAACACCCATACTCCGAATTTTTTTTTCCAATGTATTAGATATGCATATCAGAAATGTATTGTATCGTATCTTCGGTTACGACTGGAGGATACCTTTGAATTTATTCAAAAAGAATTAACCAATACAATTTGTGCATGGTAGTCAACCAAAAAATCAAATCATTGCACCTTAACATACCATTGAACACAACTTGGTAAGATAAAATTCCTAGCTTCTCATCTGAATACTCCAATCATAGCTTGCTCCTTTCTTCCCGTTCCCACACCTTATTACCATCTAAACGAAATTCTTCATTCACTTAGTGGTATGTTATAATTGAATTTCCATGTCAGAATCTCTAATCTGGCTTGTGCTGACTAACTCTCCCCTTGGTTAGCTTACAGTTCCTCCCTCTTCATAACATTTACACAGCAGAGGTTCCCTTCTGGGAACAAGACCTTGCTTCAGTGCAGCACCAAACATATTGGAAGCACAAGACAATCTCCCTAGTTCATTGAGTTCTTTGATTAACACATCATAATAAATTCTATTGGGAATTCCTCCATTTGCACTCAAAAGAAGCAAAATTGACACTGCCTCATCCACTCTTCCCATAGCACAAAGGCCTTGAATCACTTCAGCAAAGGTAATTGGTTCAGGAGAATAGCCCAATCTAACCATATAATTCAAATTTGCCAAAGCCTCCTCAAACTTCTTTCCCACACACAGTGCCTGGACCATAACCTCAAGTGTCCTACGGTCAACCATTGAATCCCTCTCTTTCATTTTCTCAAACACTTCAACTGCATCTTGAAGCAGACCACTTTCCTTCCATGACTTCTTACACAAACGTCTCACCAAGGTCCCCATCATCCTCACCTCCACTTCAAACCCAAGTCTCACCATTTCCTTGTAAATCCAAAGGGCTGCTATAACCTCATTCCATTTCAACAACCCATGTAACACAGTGTTGTAAGTGATCCAATCAGGAACACACTCATGCTTCTTCATCAGGTTCAAAACAGCAACACCCTCCATTGATCTACCCTCCCTAGAATATCCTTGAATCAAAGTGTTGAAGGTGACCACATTTGGTATCAATCCCATTCCAACAGCTTCATTGAGCAAATCCATTGCTTCATCTGAACGACCCACTTTGCATAACCCATCCATTACAGCATTATAAGAATAAACATCAGGCTCCAACAAGGTTTCCTTCATACCCATCAACATCTCCAATGCTTCTTCCACCTTCCCCACATAACACAACCCCTTCATCAAGCAATTTTGTGCTTTAACACTGAGATTGCAACCCATTGTGCCCATGAGCTCAAAAACCTCCAAAGCCTTCTTCACTCTCCCCCTTTTGCAAAGGGAATTTATGAGAAAAGTTATGGTTGCATCATTTGGTAGAAACCCATTTTCCAGGATAGTTTCCAAAGCTCTTTTAGCTTCATCCATGTCATTTTTCTCACAGTGGCACCTTATCATGATGGAGTAGGTGCAACAATCTGGCACAAGTTGAAAAGATGGTAACTTTTTGAAGATCCTGAGACAAACATCAGGCTCTTGTGCAATGACTAGAGCCATGAGAAGGTGATTGAAATCTGATATAGTTTGAAATTCAGCACCTTTCTCTAGGGTTTGTAGCATCTCAGTTTTTCTGTTGGAAGAGGATAATGCTTTAATCCTGTTGACAATACCTTTGACTCGAAGCCTAGTGGTTTTATCCTTAAAATTCAGGTCATTTGTTGTCTTTTTTATGGTTACTTGTTCATGTGAAGGGTTAATAGAAGAGAAAGAGAGTGTCCTTAGAACAGTTTGCTTACTAGGTCGGATATTAATGTTATTATCATTGTTGCTTTTGGTGGCAAAGTTGGTGAAAAGAGAGGTATTAAGTGAACAAGGTTGAAAAACTTGGTAGCATGTGGGAATGGGAGAAGCCATGATTATGAGCTCTGGTCTCTGAAAGATGAAGAGTTTCTTCTTGTCTCTGTCTTAAGATGGATTTGGCATCGCAGTTGCTGGTATACACACCGGATTGCAATAATGCCAATCAATGATGGGAAATGACGTCGTTTCATATTTGTCACTAAACTTGTTTTCACGTAACAATTATAATTTGGTTTATTTTGGAGAATACAAATGCGAGAATAATATTTCATTAAATCATTAAAAATCTCACTCAAAACGTTAAGGGCTCGTTTGGTAGATAGGATAGGATAATGGTAGGACATGATATGGTGCTGATAAGGGTAGGATATGATACGAGGTTGATAAGCCTATATCATATCTTGTGTTTGATGAGCACCTGATTAATAATATGATAAGATTATGTAAAAGGAAAAAGGAGAAAGAAAAAATAAAATATAATGCAATAAATAAGATATATTGGGTAGCGTGGGATATTTTGGGTAGCGTGAGGATATATTGGGTATCTAATATTGATATCCTATCTCGTTGAATCATAACCTAGCTCCCCCTATATGATAAGAAATCATGTATTGGATAAGATAAAATGAGACAATAGGATAAGCTAATCATATCCTATTGACCCACCAAATAAAAGATAAAAGTAGAATATGATAAGTTATCCTATTCTATCTTCTTTATCAGGTGCTCCAAACATACCCTAAGGTTTTGGGTTGGGGTGATTCTTTACATGTTATCAGACAGTGGCGGATCTAGGGGTGGCAAATCGTGTTCGTGGGTCGGGTTCGGGTCGACCTGTGTCTGACACGAACACGAATAGATTCAACCCGAACACGACCCGATTAATTATTAGTGTCAAAATTCTCAACCCGAACACGACCCACTTTTTCTGCGGGTTGACACGACACGACCCGAAAAATCTTATATATATATATGTGATCCGTTTATTATATATCGCCCCAAAAAAGCACCAAATCTGATTGCAATATAACAAAAAAAAAATCTTCAATAAAAAGAAACCTAGAGTGTATTTTTTTTTATATCATTCAATAAAATTACCATAATAACCTTGAAAAAATAAAAAAATAAATATATTTGCGAGTCAGAGCGGGTTCACGGGTTTCAATTTGACCCAACACGAATATTTATCGTGTTATATTTATATACCCGAACACGACCCATTTATTAAACGGGTTGACCCGAACACGAAAATTTTGTGTCGGGTTCGGGTTGGGTTGGCGGGTCGTGTCTTAAATTGCCACCCCTAGGCGGATCCAGAAAATTTGTTTTATGTCTATACATTCAGTGCGGGGGTTCGGGGGTGCTGGTGTATCCCAAGGTTCTTTACAGGTGCCGCCCCCGAATTTTTTTAAAGATCATAATCATGATTCAATTTTTACTTCCACTTCAAAAATAAAGCTTTGGTGAATCAACGAAAGTTTTAACGAAATAATCGATAATGATAATTAAAAAAATAATAAACACCATAAAAAGACATTTATAAAATATAGTATAATTATAGGGGTTAGTCGATCAAAAACTCACCTTTATCGATATCTACTTAATCCAGAGTTGACCAATATTGTTTGGTTAAAAAACGTGAAGAATCTCCTATGATTCTCCTCCACTTTTTACCTTTTTTTCTTTTAATCTTGCTATTTTTTATTTTACTTGGCTAGAATCTCACATCTTATATAAAAAGTTGTTTTCCTCAATTTTATGTCTGGAAGTGCAGACAATGGCAACCACCTAGGTCCATCATTGGTATCATATAAAAATGTGTGATTTTTTTTTTTCTCTTCCCTCCTCACATATTATAAGAAAGTAATGTTTTTTTTAATGTGCAAGGCAATATTACAAATATTAGAGTCAACTAACCACCAAGTAAATTAACTTGAAGGGGTTATTTCAGTTTAATTTTGAATCTATGCAGCTGTGTTAAAAATTTGTTAATGAAAATTTTGTTGTCCTACATGGTTGACTGAATTAATTAATTAATCGATGAATAAGTGAAAAAATCTCGAAAAAATTAACATAAATAATTTATGGATCAGTTTATATAAATTTTTTGTACTGATACGTTAAATGTTCGGGCACTTGGGCAGGGGAAGAGGATTTTAATGACTATCTTAAAATTTCAAATTATCAAATGAAAATACTTTAAAATGCAAAGGTATATTATACCTTGTGTTAAAATTTGAAAGCAATAAGAGTCAAACTCTTAACCATACTATGTCAATAACCAATTATCTTAAAGTTTAATGTATTAAGTGAATGTACATTAACAATTGTATGTATTTCTCACGATAGAAAATTATAACCATAAATAAGTTTTATAGACTTGGTGGGCCTAATTGAAATGTAAGTTCCTCGGCAACATGTTTATTTTGCTGATGATGAACTCTTCTTTCATATTCATATTATAACCAGTGATAAACCGCACGTTCAGCACGTGCCTCAAACATTTCATATAAAATAAATATGAATAGTTCCTTCCTACTTATACAAACATCACTAAAAATGATGTTATATGTGCAAAAATCATGACTCAAATATAATAAGCACAAGTATCCAAATTTCATTTAGCCAAATATTTGAAAAGACTCTTAATCACGATTTGCATAAGTTGTCTACGTGCATTTTCATTGTGCTATGAGGACTTTACATATAGTATAATAATATAGATTCCAATATCATATAAAACTTTCAAAAAATAGTAACCAAAAAAAAATTTTTATAATAACGTGTGTTGAGATATATAGTCTCACATTACACATTGGTTGTATGAGCAACTAATGTGGAATTTATAAGGACTTGGGCACTCTCACCCTGTAAAGAACTTTGGGATACACCACCCAAAAGCCAGCTCAAAGGTGAGAGTGTCTAAGTCCTTATAAACTCCACATTAATTGCTCATACAATCAATGTGAGACTATATATCTCAATAACATGATACATAATACTTGGACATTGATCAGAACCGTAGTGAATTGCTGAAGGCCTTGCAAAACAGTAGGTCCTTAGAATCATCTGGGACATTTTTTCTTGCTCTTCTCTTCTTGCCAAGAATAGGTTTAAGCAATTTCTTTAACAACTTGTGAAATCCTGATCCATGACCACGATGAGGATGTCCATGCATCACATGAGTCACAAGAGGTATTGGAGCCATGTTAAAGAGTGGTGACTGGGACCTTGGTAACCCTGGTTCTGAAAGGCTTCGCCCCAACATGGCTCTATTCAGCTGTGCCATATGTGCCTCAAAGGACAACCTCTCAAACTCATCCAATAGAGTGCTCTCTTTGTCTCCAAATCTTGTTTGAATCACTGACATTTCCACCACTGGTTATTGTTTGTTTTACACAAGTTGTTGTTGTCACAATATCATTTTCACTATCTTTATAGTTGAGATTTGAGAATGTAACATTGGAGGCTTAAAGGGTTCTATTTTTACTCATATATAGTACCACTTTCTCTATCCTTTTGTTAACTTTAAGATTCGGGGAGGAGTCCTTATCTAAACAAAGTATCAGGTTCATCATTTTCTGTGTCATATTTCGAAAACAATATTTTCAGTGAGGTTATAATTCATGTTTGGTATTTGATGACATCCTCTATCTCTAATTTAATTTGTTCTAGTGTAATTACTAAATAGGCATCTAGATTAAAAAATTTAAAACTTTATTTATTGAGGGAAGATATTTTTACTACCAAAATTTTCTACTACTAACTTACTATTTATCTAATCACCATTGAATCAAAAGAGAGAATACTGGAAGGTTTTTGAAAAAAGAGAAAATGTTGATCCAATGGTGATTAGATAAGTAGTGAGTTGGTAGTAGAAAATTTTAGTAGTAAGAATATTCCTTCTCTTATTTATTTACTTTTGGCCCACTTATTGCGAAATTTAAATTGCGTAGACAAAGTTTAGTGGGATATGTTCAGGATTAATAATTAATACAATTGTGATTCAGAAGCTACAATATGCAACCCTTTATTCTTTCTTGCTTGAAGGAACTTATGTTTCGTCCTGCATGTTTCTTTTTAGGAAGCTTATGTGCCATATAAGTTTCATAAAAGAACATGAATAATGATTTGATTCCGATATTCGATTTAAGGTTTATTTTCTCCCTTCTATCGTAAGAAAGTATCAAAGTAATATTGCTTCTTGAGCTTGTTTTAAGTGGTAGCTTTAGGGCCCATTTAGATAAGCTTGAAAAAATTGACTTTTTATGCCTCGCTTGTTTTTAGAAGTATTTTTTACACAAGCTAAAGTAATTTAGATTTTTTTAAAAAAATATTTGATATTTGAAAAATTATATGAATTTTGACTTGTGCTTTTTTTGAACCTGAACTTTTTTAGCTTAAAAAAAAATAGATTTTTTGCTTTTTTTTGTGACTTATGTTTTTTAGTTTTTAAATAGACATCCAAACGGATTTTGTAGAGAGAAATACTTTTTTTCTATAAAAAAAAAATTTGAAGGAAAAAGAATCCATCCAAACGGCCTTTAGTCCTTATCGAAGAGTAGGCATAAAACAGGTTTGGCTGCATGAGTATTCTTATGGACTCATATATGAGGCTTGTCTAGTATAAAACCCAATAAGGGGCTAAAAATAAAAAGGTAATATAATTAGGGAAAAAACTATTCTCATTTTACATGAGATAAGTTTTCTCTTCTACACACCCTTCGATAACTGTGCTACATTCTTCTTTTCATTTCTTTTATTTTTTTCAGGTGGTGGAGCCCACAAATTCATCTCTATGACATGAGATAACTATCTCCTTTAACATAAGATTAATAAAACCCTATAATTAAAGGAGGATATCAATTTAAGATATTAATTCTAATACAATAGTATCAAACTTGGGTCTGGGATCAAATATAATTAAAGGAGAATTCCAATACCTACAAGTAAACCCAACAAATAAGAGGTAAAGCCTAGGTATTATTATTCTTTCTCTATTTACTGTTATGATATCACTGCGTACACATTACCCCTTTGGCAAAGTTGTTCTTATTTGTGCATAGTGATCTACTATACTCAAAGATATCTAATTCATAGATATCTGAGAGAGCACCTAGATCCAAGATAAACTCACTAGTTTTTTTGGCTAGACATATCTGTCCTCAGGACATAACATTGGCGTCGTCTTTGGGGACTTGATAAACCTCTATTCCCACGACCAAAGATGGTCAACACGAGAAGTAATAATCATCTGCCACCAGTGCAACTCCCGGTGAATCCAATTTTGGTGGAGGTGGATCAACCTCCTAATCAGCCTGAACGTGAAGCGGCACCGGACTATGATGCAGTGCATGTAAGTGACGATGTGTTGGACACAGCCTCCACGCCAGCTCTAGCAGTTAATACTCAAAATCAAAAAGTGCCTTATCAGCCTTTGCCTCCAGATCCAGATAATCGCCTTGCATAGACTGCTTTCTACGCAATCTTAATGCGGATGGAGGAGATAGAACACGCAATAATCTTCAAAGATAAGAAGATGTTAGAAGGATGCAAGAGATGGAGGAGCGTTTGCTGCAATTAAGGAACCCGGAGCATACTAGAGGTCAGATCCGAGATGAAGATAATGGAAGAAGAGAAAGGCATAGGGAGGTTCATCACGGCTAAAATGCTAATAATAATGAAAATCATATCAGTAATGCCAATGATGTAAACAACCAGGTCTGAGTTAGAAGTAACGAAGGTTGAGATTTAGCTGATACAGGTAGCGGTCAAAATGCTGAAAGAGTAAAAAATGTGGAGCATAACTGGGGTGAAGCATATCACAACCAGGATGTTCAGGTTCAGGGTCGTGGTGAAGCTGGTACATACAAGATAAAATACAGTAGAGGGCAATACAACAATTGTCCTTTCACAGATGAGATCGTGAATGCACCATTCCTAGAGGAGTTTAACTCAGCATATTCGCCGAAATATGATGGAAGCTGAGATCCACAAGTCCACATAGATACATTTGATACAGATATGTATATAAGGGAAATTGATAAACCTATCATTTCCCGGATATTTGCTACAACTCTTAAGGAGTAGCGCAGACATGGTTTTCCACTTTGCAAGCAATTTCAATAAGATCCTTTGAAGATTTTGGAGAGAAATTCTTGCTAAACTTTGCTACAAGCAAGAAGCACCCAAAATTCGAGTTCGCACTTAGAAAGATCATACAACAACCAGGGGAGATGCTCCAGAAGTATTTAGACCATTTTAAGGATGAAGCATTGCAGGTTCCTGGATTACAAGAGAAATATGCATATGTATCGTATCTTATTGTAGTTGGTTTGGATGGTTTATCTCAGCTGGCAAAGTCAATTTATAAAGATCTAGTAAAACTTTAGAAGAATTTAGAGCTCGGTCAAAGAAATATTTGGAGCTTGAATAAATGGAGATAACAAACGCTCCAAGAATGGAGAATAGGAGTCGAAGTTCGAGAAGGAAGAGTCCAGCTCCAAAAGAAAGAGAAACAAAAAGCAAATAGATTTTCGAAGCAGAAACTTGGATGATAGATTCTAGGTTGGAAGGTATAAGAAATATACCCCTTTAAATGTACTTCGGTCTCAAATTTAAAAGGATGTAGCTATGACTGAAATGAAGAAAATAGAGCGACCACGACCTGAATTCCACAAAGTCGGGTTAAATTAATCCAGGTATCGTGCATTTCACAATAGACCTGGACATATTACTGATCAGTGTTGGGATCTTCAAGATGCAATTGAAAAATTCATCCGAGAAGGCAAACTACGTCAATATGTAATCAAAACTCAAGGATGGAAAAATAATAAACAAAAAATGAAGAGGTCGTAGCAAGAGCAAAAGCCCGGTTCCCGAAAAGAATAAGAAGGATGAAAAGGGAAAGAATGCAAAGTCCAATGATGATGAATTTCCTGAAGTCGAGGTTCGACTGTAACGTTATCAGTGGAGCTCTAGGTGGAGGATGAGATACAATAATTGCGTGAAGAAAATATCTTAGGCAAATGCTTTTTGGTTCTAATGAAAAATATTGTCTTTATTTTTGTCCTTTATAAAATAAATATTTATATTAATTTTTTTTTATGGATTAAATTGGATCTTCATTAAAATTTTTAAGAATCACATCTTTTAAAAGAAATGAAATTGTAGAGGATCAAAAATTAATTTTTTTTTATAAAGCACAAAACAAAAATGGAGACGGTATTTTTTTTGTTAGCTGCCATAGGGATTTTACTCTTACAAAAAAAAAACTAGTTGATCAAAATTATGATCTAATCCATCGCTTCCATCGCTTCTCTGCAATCCCCCCTCTTTCCCACCGCCTTAACTTCAAATCTTTGTTTTTTCTAATCCAATTTTTTCTTCTTTAGATTTCTCTTAATACTATGCATCTGAGTATTTTTCCTTCCACTTCCACGTTCCCAGCAAGTTTTTTTTATCGAAGGTATCAACTTCAGGGTGTTGAAGCTCGGTCACAATGGGAAGACACGTGTTACTGGCACTTCTGTTATTGTCTCTGATTGTGTTTGATTCTTCTGATGCTTCCTTTGTTTTGAAGTTTAGAAAGTTGGTTGCTTTGGATCCAAATGATAACAAAACTCCAACAACACAGGTGAGTTTTTCTCTCTCTTTCTCTCTTTTTACCCCTTATGCTTCTTTGCTTTGAAAATGGTGACCAATAATACTGTTCCTCCTGCAATTGCACCTCCTATACCCAAAAAGGATAATGGTGGCCAAAATCAGGAAGAAGAGAAGAAAAAAAAATGGGCTAATTTTTTCTCAATCTATCACCAATGAGACTTGTGATGGGCTGAATAGATGCACAGATGAAGGGGACATGCTTGCTTGCATTTCCAAATTTGGTATTCACTCTTGCTTTTGGTCATTTCATTAAGTCTCAGAAATCAATGATTTGTTTCATTTGCGTGTTTATTTTTTTGTTATGATGTTTTAATGCAACTTTTGTTGGTTGTTCTTTGTGTTAATAACTGCTAACTTGGATATATATATATATATATATATATATGAGGATCCTTTGACACCGGTATCAAATTTGAAATGTGACACCATTGATCTTTTTTGATCTAATGACTCTCAGATGAGGTGTTAAATTTCAAACTTGACACCGGTGTCGAAGGTTATCCTGCCTTATATATATATATATATATATATATATATATATATATATATATATATATAGGAGGGATATTCTTACTACCAAAATCTTCTACTACCAACTCACTACCTATCTAATCACCATTAATTGAATCAACATTTTCTCTTTTTTTCAAATACTTTTTAACATTCTCTCTCTTTGATTCAATGATGATTAGATAGGTAGTAAGTTACTAGTAGAAAAATTTGGTAGTAAGAATATCTTCCTCTTATATATATATATATATATATATATATATATATATAACATAGGGCAATAGTATAAAGTTCAACATTTGTTTCTCCCATTTATTGGAAAATTAACAATTTTCAGAAAAGAAAAACTTTGATTCCAAAAACATAAATGCAGCTGAAAGGAAATTATTGAATTTAACTCGGTTTCTAGTTTCTCACTGCTTCCGAATTTTATTGTGTTCTTTTTATGTTTACATGAAACAACTGGCTTTGGACAATGTATGCATATAAACAATTTTGATTCTTATGGCAGTGTTTGGCAAATTTTAGAACTAGTTTCATAAATCTTTGTAAAATTGAATCTGTTCAAAATAGCTCTTATTTTGATTTTGAACTAGTTTAACTACAAATATTGGTAAGTAAATCTAGGTGACTTTTTTTGATAGAAATTTTAAAAGGGGTAGAGAATTGAGGGAACATTTTATTTAAATAAAAATGATTAGTATTCCATTTGTACTAGTTTTGACATAGAAGCTAGCTATGTAAGATTAAGAACTAGTTATTCAAAATTGAAATAATTGCTAAGCACAAGATTTTAAGACTGGCCCAATTGTTCCTAGTTATTCATTTCTTAAAGTTTTGCAAAACTTGTAGTTCTGTGAGTCAGCTATTATTTAGAACTATTTTGATCATGTAATAAACTTTTGAAAATTACAAGCAAGGAATTCTTGGTATTTGCACTTTAAGACAATTAACTACCCAATTAGTTAACGGGGTTCAAAGAGTGGTTAGTGAGTGACCACTGCTTAATTAATCAAGTGTGTTATGTGTGGTGCAACTGATCTGTTCCTTATCTATTTTTACATGGTTCTGCTTCTACTGCTGTATGGAATTCTTTGTTAGACCACTCACATATATCTGGACACTTGAAAGACACATCTCTTTACAAAATTTTTCAAAAAATTACTTCTTTTTTTTAAATTACTTTCAAAAGTCAACTTTAAAACCACTCTCCATTAAACCCTAACTGGTGAGTGTAGGGGCGAGAGCAATCCTTGCTCATGGCCTTACCTGTGGATTTCTTGAAGTTGCTAACTTTTCAGTTAATGAACCGGAGTTAGAGGCTGTCTTTTACAACAATGATGGTCAATTAGGGGGTGAAAGGACTGAGATGAGACTAGATCATGTCTTAATCTTTTGGTTGTACGTGAATTGATTAAATGTTAAAGATATAGTTCATCTTCTTGTTTTGGAATCTTTTTGTATAGAGAAAAAGTGTTTCCATTGTATAATGATGGTTCTTAGCATTTTTTGGTGAGGCTCATTATCATAGGGAAAATGTAAAGCTTAGCAAGTTGTTTTGAGAAGGTGAATATACAAATCCTGATTCGCAATTTATATCTTTTGTCACGTTGCTCATACTTGATTTCATTTGACTTGCACACACAGTCACTCACAGTTTCAAACACACACATATAGTAGTACCATTTCCTGGTGTCCTATATTTTGGACATTGTCTGTGTCTGCATCCATGTCATATCCGGTCTCCGTGTCTATGTGTGTGTTTCATACGTCGTGAGTTCTTCAACTAGTTTTATATTCTGATTTTGGTAGAAGCAATGAAGCCAATTTTTTGTGGCAATGTGCAATATTTGCTACACTTTGGTGCATTTGGGTGGAGTGTGATTCTCTCATTTTTTATGATATCTCTTTAGTTAAGCAGCTACTGTAGGACGAGATTAGGCATTTGTTTCCATTTGGTGCAAAGCATCTGGTCTTTTTAGAGGGTTATCCTTTACAGATATGTTGAGGGATTGGATAGCTTTTACTACATAGGTGCTGTTTATCCTTCTTGTTTGCTTTTTATTTTATTTAAGGAGTATTTCTTATCCTCCTTTCCCTTTGAATTTCCTTCTCTGGATTCATAAATATCTTCTATAAAAAAAATTGGTTCATTGTTGCTACTAAACTAGAAATTCATTTTTTTAAACTAGAATTCCTTTTAAAAAGTGGAGCTAGTTCTTGAACTGTGACCAATCCTATGCTCAAGAGGCCAGATCAGGATTAGTGGATTACTATGACCGGTTTGCCTTGGTTTAAGAAATTATTGCATATGAGATAAAGACTAAACCACTATATTGCCTTGGTTTAAGAACCAGTTAGTCTGATCCAGCTTGCTTTCAGAACTGACTGTTAGTGTTTGTGGATTTGTGGCTTCAGCATTTGAAGAAACAGAGCAAGAAATAGTGCTGCGTACACTTCTCTATTTAGATGTTGTCTATTGATAGGAGATTCCTTCTGTGGCCTTTGTTTACATGAGGGTACTGGTACCTTTAGCAGTTCGTAACTAATATTTAGTCATGTTTACCATTTAATTGAAATATAAATACAAAATTATTTGTTGTACTTATAGTGGGATACTTGGAGAAATATTAACCACGGATTGTTAAGGTGTAACGACTACCCTTATAAAAAGGGAGGGTACCGGAAAAACCTCCTTATTGGTATATTAAAAAACGCATAGGTCAATGAATTTTGGTAATGTAGTAATACTTGGTTAAACAACAGTCAACAATATGAACTCATTTGCATTTGTATTCATTGTAAATACCATCAGATCCCAAATATTTGGTTGTTCTTCTTCAAAATAGAGCAGATGGCACCATCAAAGTGAAGATTCGTAATGAATTTGAAAGTAACCTTGGAGACGTAGAAGTTGGCAAAAATAACACGGAAAAGGTATCTGTCATTTTTCCATAAGCTGAGATTTTCATTTTAATTGATGTTATTATTTATATATCAAGGAATTATTTTCTTCATTCCCACTCGGGCCACTTCCTCTTCAAACTGAAGCAAAAGTCTGAGTTGTACTGCTTCCCTGCCACTGTCTCAACTCGTTGTTTATTTTGTGAAAGAAACCGAAACCGCACCCCATTAAACCCCGACTTGCGGAGGTGGGGTGAGGGCAATTCATGTATGGAGCTTTATTCTTGTATATTTACAAAGATGTTGTTTTTCGGATTCGTACCCGTGATCTTTCATTCACAAAGGAGCAATTTTACCGTACTCTGATGAGAGTTATTAAGTTATGGAATAGAATGGAAAGGACTCTGTCACGCTGATGATCTTTCCTCCAGTTATCTTAGGGTAAGGATGAGAATCAGGTACTACTATTGGAACGTAAAGGAATGATGGAAGAAGGCTGAAAGTATAGTGTTCCTAAGAAACACATCATTCCACTTGTTTTCCATCTTTCCAATACCATAATCCATTCAAATTAGGGTTCAGCTGTTCCTTTCTCTATTTTCCCTCTCAGTTCATTCTGTTCAATCCATCCAAACTTATGGTTACACTGTGGAACCATTGAAATTATGGAATACAAATCCTTCATAAGTAAATTCCAATCAAAATGTTTTGTATGGGTACAGAAGTTAAATTGTTAGGTCTAGAAATCAAGTCAATTTCTGTTCCACCACTTCTTTTGTCACCCTACCATACTACATGAAGCACCTACTTCTTGCTCCTCCGTGTGTATCTGGTTGGGGAAAGTGGGGCGGTGTTAGGAATCCCACATTGATTGTGTAGGCAACTAGTGTGAGATTGAACCTTGGAATGAACTATTCCAAAAGCTAGTTTCAAAGGTGAGAGTATTTAAGGCCTTATAAACCCCACATTAGTTGTCCGTATAACCAATGTGGGACTTCAAGTCTCATGCTTTATAAACTTCACATTAATTGCTCATATAACCAATGTGGGACTTCAAGTCCCATGTCTTATAAATGAGATCGTAACACGGTCTTTCATGTAGTTGGACTATCTCCTACTGTTATTTGTGCTTACAGTCTCAAAGGCCATCTGGTCAAGCTTGTTTGCTCAGTATTTTGTATTAGATGTTTGGTTTCATAAGAAATACAATGATGACCAAAAGTTCTTTACTGTAGTCTTGACTCTTGAGTACATATCGGATCTGCAATTGCCTCACTGTTTTTGCACTCTTTGTTTTTCAGGTCAGTATCACTCAAACTAGCAGCGAAAGTACCCAACTTATTTTAAATGCTGGAAAAGGGGATTGTGTTCTTCACACTGTTACTCGTGTACCTAAAGCGAATATTTTTTCTGCGTCTTCCTTCTTATGACAAAATTTTAACGCCAGTAAGTGGTGCCTATTTCCTCATAGTGCCTATATGGGTCAATAACCAAGGAGCACCGAGTTCGAGTTCGAAGGTTCCGGTGAATTTAAGTTTTTTTTCACAGACACATATCATGTATAATGTGACAGGAATATAGGATATATTTTTAATTTAAAGTAATTTAAAACATCCTTAAATCACATTTTAAAAAATGAAATATTAAAACCATCAAGCACGTAAATTGATTGAATTTATTTTAAATTTTATGTTTAAAAAGAGTTTTAGGACTATATATATATACACCAAAGATAGAGTATGTATCTAATAAATAGTACTTGTAATAAATAATGTGTATTTAATGTTAACAATAAATTTTACGAATGTTTGTATTTAAAATTTGGGGAAGGATATTGTGATAACCAAGTTGTGTTATTATTAAGTGACTACTAATCAATCTCACCGTTAGATCGATTATCTTGATCCAACGGTTATATTTATTTTCAACTTTGTTTGGTCATGATTCCCCATATTTAAAGTGAAAGCATTAAATATGAGAAATCATAACAATACAAAGGAGAAAATAAATATAAAGTATTAAATTTGGGAAATCATGACCATATAAAGATGGAAATAAAATAACTGTTGGATCAAGATGATCTATCTAACGGTAAGATTGATTGATAATCACTTAATAGTAACATAACTTGGTTGTCATAATATCCTTCCTCTTAAAAATTGGGTGTCAAGAAAAAAAAAAAAAGTATTTTGTATTTTTGTTAATGGCAACCGATGGAATTTCTATGATATAAAAATAATCCAATTTTATCAAGTATTATTTCCAACCATTCATATCAGTAAAAAATATATATATATATATATATATATATATATATATATATATTGTTATATTGTTATGCACATCTAAGCGGATATTGAATGGAATAACATATTGGTATAATTAATATAATTTAAAAATAATCTGAAAAGGTTTTAAAATTCGTTGAAGTACTTTGCAGCTCATCGAAGTAGGAAGAAAGATTTGATTTTAATATGAAAGAATTTTTATATCTTATTTTCGTTTACAATTTCTTATAATTGCATTTTAATTATTGATTTCCGTTAATCTAATAGTTATAATTTATGAGGTTATATTCATTAATTAATTATTAATTCTTAATAAATTATAATCGTTTGACAGAAATTAATAATTAAGATGTGATTATAAAAGTTTGTAAACGAAAATAGATTCTAATAATATCCTCACGCCCATGAATAGACATTCTCGCTTATATATATATATATTAATATAAATGAATTTATTAATTCTTATATGGGAAGGGTTATCCTTACTACCTATTTTTTTTACTAACAAATCTTAACCGTTAATTTCCTTCCATCTAACGGTTGTAATTTATGGGATCATAATTATTAATTAATTATTAATTTGCAATAAATTATCACCGTTAAATTGACGGAAATCAACGGTTAAGATTTGATAGTAAGAAGTAGTAAGAAAAAAAGATAATAAGTATAATTTTCCCTTCGTATATTATAGGAAATAAATTTATTTTCTATATATGTATAAAAATGTGTGGGTTGTATATTTTCTCTTTCTTTTTCTTATTCTCACATAGGCTAATACTTAGGAGATAAAATTTATCTTCAATAATATGAGAAACATTAAATCATATATATATATATATATATATATATATATATATATATATATATATATATATATATATATATATATATAGAGCTGATTGAGATATATTTATATCCAGTTATCCAAAGTTACTTCGTTTATATCCAGTTACCCAAAATTACGTCGTTTATATCCGGTTACCTAAAATTATATCTAGTAGAGATATGTTTATGGGGTTTGATTTTCTCATGTTGCATGAGAAATGAATTCTCATGTTGTGACTCAATTGGTGGTGGACCCCACGTTTTTTAGAAAAATAAAAAGAAAAAAAAAAACTTTGCACGTAAATCGAAGAATCACAAACATGATAATTCAATTCTCATGCAACATAATAAAATGTTTTCCCTATGTTTATATCTAGTTACCCAAAAAATATTTCTCAAAATTTTCCACTACCAACTTACTTACTATATCTAATCAACATTAGATTAACATTTTCTCTCTTCAACTTTTTTTTAACATTTTCCTCCTTCGTCCAATAGTGATGTGATGTGTAGTAAGTTCGTAGTAAGAATTTTTGGTAGTTAGAATATCTCACTGTTAAAACATTAGTTCATTTTAGAATTAATTAATCCTTAAGCCCAAAAACAAGGCCCATTGCTAACATTAACCCGGCCCAAGATGCAATTGTCGCGTTCTTCGTTTCGTTTCTCTCTCTGTGTCTCTCTCGCTTCTGTTGAAGCAGACTTGGCGTTAAGTCTTCCCCTCTTTCGTTTTTTTAATCAAATCCCAATTCTAAAACTGATAAGTCTTCGTTCCAATCTGAATCCAAACAAAAAAAAATCCATAAATTTCACCGCTTTTGACTCCATCCCTTCTCTGCAACCCCACTTGTTTCCACCGCCTTAACTTCAAATCTTTGTTTATTTTTTTTTTTAATCCAATTTTTCCTTCTTTAAATTTCTGTTAATTTTTTGTTTCTGGGTATTTTTCCTTCCACGTTCCCAGCAAGTTTTTTTTATTAAAGGTATAAACTTGAGGCTGTTGAAACTCGGTCACAATGGGAAGACACGTGTTACTGTCACTTATGTTGTTGTCTCTGATTGTGTTTGATTCTTCCGATGCTTCCTTTGTTTGGGAGCTTAGAAAGTTGGTTGCTTTGGATCCAAAAGATAACAAAACTCAAACAACACAGGTGAGTTTCTCTCTCTTGTTTTCACCCCTCATGCTTCATTGATTTGAAAAATTGCTTCTATTTTTATTTTTATTTTATTTTTCTTACGATTGTTGAATAAAGTTCTCTCCTTTAGGATTCTCCACCGCCAAGTGACAAGAAACCAGATCCAAACCCTGTTGGTGAAACAATAAAGAACAAAGAGAACACAACTTCTACCAATAATGGTACTGTTTCCCCAGTTTCACCACAACCTTTGACCAAAGTGGAGAATGTGACTGATCATCAAAAGGAGCCCAATAATACTGTTCTTCCTACTATTCCTCCTCCTGTACACAAAAAAGATGATGGTGGCAAGAATCAGGAAGAAGAGAAGAAAAAAAATGATGGTGGCAAGAATCAGGAGGAAGAGAAGAAAAAAAATGGGTTTATTTTTTCTCAATCTAATACCAATGAGACTTGTGATGGGCTGAATAAATGCAAAGATGATGGGGACATGCTTGCTTGCATTTCCAAATTTGGTATTCACCCTTGCTTTTGGTTATTTCATTAAGTCTCAGAAATCAATGATTTGTTTCGTTTGTGTGTTTATTTTTTTGTTATAATGTTTTATTGCAACTTTTGTTGGTTGTTCTTTGTGTTAATAACTGCTAACTCAGAGTAGAAGGATATATATATATATATATATATATATATATATATATATATATATATATATCTTAAATGGAAATACTGATATAGAAACCAAGGAGGAATTGCTTCTATGGTAAATGTGTGCTTAGTTCAGGAAGACCATATTAAACTGCTTAGTCTTTGGATGGCCTGAAATTCTAGTTAGATGTCATTTTCCAAATCAGTAGTGTCAAGGTAACTAAATTTTCCAATTTAGAGTATACAGTTAAGAGCAAAATTTATTGTGGTTGAAAATTGAATGTTACTAATAAAGTTACTCAGCATAGGGCAATACTATAGACTGAAAGATAACTCTTGGACAAAGTTTTTGGTAACTTGGTTAGAAATCTTGGGGTTGTTGAGTCATGAGTGTGCAACAATGGGAATGTTGTTGCCAGGGCTCTTGATTCTACTTTGTTGAGATCACATTATTTTTCACCTTTAATATAAGGAAACAAAAAACACCAAGAAAATGGAATATAAAGTTCAACATTTGTTTCTGCATTTATTGGACAATTTTCAGAAAATAACAACTTTGATTCCAAGAACACAAATGCAGTTGAAATTAAATTATTGAATTTAACTCGGTTTCTAGTTTCTCACTGCTTCAGAATTTTATTGTGTTCTTTTTATTGTTCCATTAACAAACTGGCTTTGAACAATGTATGTATATGAACAATTTTGATTCTTGTGGTAGTGTTTGGCAAATTTTAGACCTAGTTTCATAAATATTTGTAAAATTGAATCTGTTCAAAATAGTTCTTAGCTTGTCTAAAATTTGATTTGAACTAGTTTAACTACAAATATTGGTAAGTAAATCTAGGTGGCTTTTTTTTATAGAAATTTTAAAGGGAGAAGATAATTACGGGAACATTTTATTTATAAATAAAAATGATTAGTAAATATGAACTAGTTTTGACGTAGAAGCTATCTATGTAAGATTAAGAACTAGTTTTTCAAAATTGAAATAATTGCTAAACAACAGGATTTTAAAACTGGCCCAATTGTTCCTAGATATTCATTTCTTAAAGTTTTGCAACACTTGTAGTTCAGTGAGTCAACTATTAGTTAGAACTTAGATTTTTAGATCATGTAGTGAAAATTACAAGAAAGGAATTTTTAGTATTTGCACTTTAAGACAATTAAAATTATTCCTATTTTTAGTAGTTCAGTATGCCTTAGGACGGAATGGAGAAAAACTGTAAGCATGGTGGAGAGTTTGACCCATTGTTATTCCTATGTTCCAGATGGTCCCTTTTTAGTCCTTTTCCTCTTCATCTCCCTCCGCTTCTTTTTTTCCTTTATCTCTTTTCCCCTTCCCCATCTTTTTTTTTCTCTTATTTATTTATCTATTTATTTATTTTATTTTCTTTTCCTACACCCCTCTTATTTTTATTGTTACTTTTATATATATATTATTATTATTTTTTTAATTTTTTTTATCTTTTTTTTTTTACTTTTGCCTCTTTTAAATCCCTGCATATTTTTCATTTGGATTCATCAACCACCGACCCCAATTAGTTTGGGATTGTTGATGTTGCACTTTAAGACAATCAACTACTCAATTAGTTAACAGGGTTCAAAGAGTGGTAAGTGAGTGACCACTGCTTAATTAATCAAGTGTTTTATGTTGCATTTTCAAAAATTCTCTCTTTTTTTTTAAATAATTTTCAAAAGCTAACTTTAAAACCACTCTCCATCAAACTCCGACTTAGAGTAGGGGTGAGAATAATCTCTGTACATAGACATACATTTGGAATTGTTGAAGTTGCTAATTTTTCACTTGATCAACTGGAGTTAGAGGCTGTCTTTTTCAATGATGATGGTCAATTTAGGGGTGAAAGGACTTAGATGAGACTAGATCCTGTCTTATTTTTCTGGTTGTACGTGAATTGATTAAATGTTAAAGATATAGTTCATTTTCTTGTTTTGGAATCTTTTTGTAAAGACACAGAGTGTTTCCATTGTATAATGATGACTCTTAGTATTTTTTTGGTGAGGCTCATTATCATAGGGAAAATATAAAGCTTAGCAGGGTGTTTTGAGAAGGTGAATATGCAAATCTTAATTCTCAATTTAGATCTTTTGTCATGTTGCTCATACTTAATTTTATTTGACTTGCACACAGTCACACACATACAGTACCGTATCCTGGTGTCCTATATTTTGGACATTGTATCTGTGTCATATCCGGTGTCCGTGTCTATGTGCGTGTTTCATAGGTCCTAAGTTCTTGGCCTAATTTCTTATTCTGGTTTTGGTAGAAGCAATGAAGATAATTTTTTGTGGCAGTTTGCAATATTTGCTACACTTTGGTGCATTTGGGTGGAGTGTAATTCTCTCATCTTTAGTCAAGCAGCTACTGTAGGACAAGATTAGGGGTTTGGTTATCCTTTACAGATATGTTGAGGGATTGGATAGCTTTTACTACATTGGTGCCTTTTTATAAATATCTTTTATTAAAAAAAGGGGTTCATTGTTGCTACTAAACTAGAAATACATTTTTTTAACCTAGAATTCCTTTTAAAAAGTGGAGCTAGTTCATGACTGCGACCAATCCTTCGCTTAAGAGGCCAGATCAGGATTAGTGGATTACTATGTCCGGTTTACCTTGGTTTAAGAAATTATTGCATGAGATAAAGACTAAACTACTATATTGGCTAGTTCCTAGTTCAACCTGTTGAACCAGTCCATCTGATCCACTGTTAGTTTCGTGTGGATTTGTGGCTTCAGATGTGAAGAAACAGAGCAAGAAATAGTGCTGTGTATGTACACTTCTCTATTTAGATGCTGTCTATTGATAGGAGATTCCTTCTGTGGCCTTTGTTTACATGAGGGTACTGGTACCTTTAGCAGTTCGTAACTAATATTTAGTCATGTTTACCATTTAATTGAAATATAAATACAAAATTAATTGCTATACTTATATTTCAAGTAAGTGGGGCACTTGGAGAAATATTAACCACTAATTGTTGTTACCAAAAAAAAAAAAAAAAATTTAACCACTAATTGTTAAGGTGTACCAGCTACCCTTGTAAAAAGGAAGGGTACTGGAAAAACCTCCTTATTGGTATAATACAAAACTCATAAGTCAATGACTTTTGCTATTGTAGTAATACTTGGTTCAACAACAGTCAACAATATGAACTCATTTGCATTTGTATTCATTGTTAAAACCACCAGATCCCAAATACTTGGTTGTTCTTCTTCAAAATAGAGGAGATGGCACCATCAAAGTGAAGCTTCGTAATGAATTTGAAAGTAACCTTGGAGACGTAGAAGTTGGCAAAAATAACACGGAAAAGGTATCAGTCATTTTTCTCATAAGCTGAGATTTTTATTTTAATTGATGTTATTATTTATGTATCAAGGTGCTATTTTCTTCTTCATACCTGCTTCCTTGCCACTGTCTCAACTCATTGTTTATTTTGTGAAAGAAACTGAAACCACACCCCATTAAACCCTGACTACGACTAGCGAGGGTGGGGTGAGCGCAATTCATGTACACAGTTTTATCCTTGTGTACTTGCAAAGAGACTATTTCTCGGATTCAAACTCATGACCTTCAGTACAAAGGAGCAACTTTACCATTGCTCCAAGCTTGCTCTCAATTTTAGTTTTTTAGGGTTTAGGGTTTATTTTTGTGAGTCAAACAAAACATAACTCAACATTATTTTGGACAAACAAAATATAATTTGTTAAAAATTGTCAGCAAGCATTTTACAAACAGTTTTTGATAAATAATAGACTACAATTGAATCAATTTCATCATTTCCAGGACCCACTGAGGTATAAAATTTCAGAATCATACAGTTTATTTGGATGTATGGAACAGAAAGAAATGTGAGAGTTATTAAGTTATGGAATAGAATGGAAAGGATGCTGATGATCTTTCCTCCATTTATCTTAGGGTAAGGATGAGAATCAGATACTAGTCTTGGAACATAGAAGAATGAGAAGTGAGGGAAAGGGATTTTATAATTTTTTTACCATTCTAAATGTTCATGTTTTTTTAAAACCTTTGTTACTTATTGTTGGCATGGGAAACTGAACGTCTGCTAAATCTCATTCAAATTCTATCCAGATGGAAGAAGGCCGAAAGTATAGTGTTCCTAAGAAACACATTATTCCATTTGTTTCCTTCTTTCCAATACCATAATCCATTCAAATTAGAGTTCAGCTGTTCCTTTCTCTATTTTCCCTCTCAGTTCATTCTGTTCAATCCATCCAAACTTATGGTTACACTGTGGAACTATTGAAATTATGGAATTCAAATCCTTCATAAATAAATTCCGATCAAAATGTTTGTATGGGTACAGTTACCATAAGAAAGGAATTCATTTACGAACCTTGTCATAAGTTAAATTGTTATTAGGTCTAGAAATCAAGTCAATTTCTGTTCCACCACTTCCTTTGTCACCCTTCCATCATTACATGAAGCACCTACTTCTTGCTCCTTCCTGTGTATCTGGCTGGGGTAAGTGGGGCGGTCTTTCATATAGATGCACTATCTCCTGTTATTTGTGCTTACAGTCTCAAAGGCCATCTGGTCAACGGCAGATTTGGATTCTTCTATATCCACTCATGTGGTACTTCATTGTGCGATATATAGAAGATCCACCTGTATAGATATTATCATCTACATCCAGAAAGCCCTTTTTTTTTGTTTTGAAAAAATGGATTATTAGATTTGATTATGAATCAATTCAAATAGATATAAAGCTTGTGTGCTCAGTATTTTGTTAGATGTTTGGTTTCATAAGAAATACAATGATGACCAAAAGTTCTTTACTGTAGTCTTGACTCTTGAGTACATATCGGATCTGCAATTGCCTTACTGTTTTTGCACTCCTGTTTTTCAGGTCAATATCACACAAACTAGCAGCGAAAGTACCGAACTGACTTTAAATGCTGGAAAAGGGGATTGTGTTCTTCACACGGTTACTCGTGTACCCGAAGCGAATTTTTTTCTGCGTCTTCCTTCTTATGACAAAATTTTAACACCAGTAAACGGTGCCTATTTCCTCATAATGACAGTGGTAGTCTTCGGAGGCACGTGGGCTTGCTGCATGTTCAGGAAGAAGCGGCACGATGAGGTCCCATATCAAGAGCTTGAAATGGGGTTGCCGGAGTCTGTTTCAGCTACCAATGTGGAATCTGCTGAAGGTTGGGATCAGGGATGGGATGATGATTGGGATGAGAATGTGGCAGTGAAGTCACCATCAGTACATGCTGGAAGTATCTCAGCAAATGGCCTTACTTCAAGATCTTCAAACAAAGATGGATGGGAAAATAACTGGGATGATTAGTTATCAGAAGGCAAAAGAAACAAGGGTAAGGGATATTAGCCTCAAAGTTGGAGGTGGTGGAAGCAGAAAGCAAGGTGAAAACATCACAATTGGGGGATATTTAGAAGAAGGGATATGACAAATTTAGCTGTGCTGGGGCTTAACTTGTGTGTCCAAGCAAGGGACAACTAAAAAGAAAAGAGAAGTGTAATAGTATTAACACATTGGATTGTTGATGTTGAACATGTAATAGTGAATGCCCTAGCCCAAACGAGAGACAAAGGAATCTGTAAATGAAATATAGGAGGTAAATTATATTTTTGAGATCAAATCCATATATACATTATATTCTTGTGACCCCAAAAATGAAAAATTTGTTTTTATTTGGCTACCTTGAGGCTATTTTCTCTTTGTAGAGGTAGTTGGGGGTTGAGTGGTGATGTGTTGCAGTCCACTTTTCATACTAATGTACTCTTTCTGTGTTCATGACTCAGTTTTAGGAAACAGGAGAACTATGATATGGCTAGTTTTAGTTATTGTTTGGTTAGTGTGGTGGGTTATTTTATTTTTCTTTAATATATGCACAAAGCACTTTAATATTGTTGAAGGTATGTATAATATTTAAAGAAATGAACCTGGTGTAATGTGTCTGGAGCACTTATAAAATAGTAAAATAAAAAATGCCAAAAAAAAAAATGAATGAAAGAATGAAAAAGAGTTGATGGTGTGAAATTCCCCACCTCAAGTGGAACCCGTTGTCATAAAACGTTATATTTTATGTACTAAATGATACATTTTTGAAGGAAATGTTACAAAAATTCTAAAAGATTTAAAGGGAAAAATATGTGTCATTTTAAATAACACAAATTATGTCATTTTATAGATACAAAGAAATTTTTTCAGTGGGATTCATACCTCTTTGTTTATGAATGATATAACTTTTGTCATTTAAAATGAGACAAACTTTTTTCTTGATTTAATTGATAAACTAATATAAGTACTTGAAATTGAATTTTATTTTTAGTAGGAAACAAGGAATAAGAGAAGTTGAATATAAACTATATTTTTAAATGATTTATCATTAAAGAAAGCCGATACTCTAGTCTAAAGAATTTTTGCCAAGTGGTTTTAGACATCGGAATACAGTTGGCCGTCTTACCTGAGATAATTTATCTTATATAACATATAAAAAATGAGTGGGATTTACTTTTTTTTCTCTTTCTTTTCTATGATGGGTCATATATATTTTTGTGTGTGTTACATGAGATAAATTTATATCATATAATATGAGAAACTATATCCCTTTGAATATACATGGCATCATAAATCATTTGAAAGCTTAAATGCATATATGTCACTCTTGTGCTCTTTTTCCTCTCACTTACGCGTGCGCAGGCAAAAGTCATAGACACCCAATAATTATTATTAGAGTGGGAGTGCCTTATTGAAGCTATAGTGTCATTATGTCTCCACAAAGTAAAACCCAAATGTGGGAGTGCCTGAATGGGAATGTGGGATCACAAATTATTTAATTGGACACATTGATTACCTAGCTATTGCAAGCTTCTTCATCAAACTTCATGTTATTCATTTGGTTCTTCTACCAGTTATTATTATTATTATTATTCTTTACTAAGAACTTATTAATAATGCACAAAAAGCAATGTTAGCATAAAATAGTATTCTAAGTAATTTAGACACATTAGAAGTTAGAAACCTCCACTTTTTTCCATCAAGTATGTTTAGACAAAAATGATGTATGCTCTTGTTCACTTGAATCTTTTTCTTTATGATGAAGGTAACATTTTGATTGTCACTCTTGCACTCAACAAAAAATCTTACCAACTGAATTAGTTGATAACTTTTTCGCATGAAGCAAAAATCAATATATTTTAGCTTATACGTAGGTTAATTGTAGGTATCCATCTTTTCAATGGTGATGATAATATTCTGTAGGGTCATTTACTGTTTTACATGCAGACGTAAATCAATATGGTAGCGTGAACATAAAACATTGGAACAGTGATTAAAATATAACAAAAAATTTATTCAAATATCACGCGAACAGTATTTTTTTTATCAGACTATCACGTAAGCATAATTCGCTATAACTGGTAGTAAATTATATTTGCCAATGATTTCTTAACACGTGACACACTTTCGTTGGAAAAAGCTAACGTGTCATAATTCGCTACCAATGATAGCGAGTTTGATCTGTAATATGACCACGTGTCACGAAATCATTGGCCACGAGTTCACTATCAGTGGTAGCGAATTATGAGACATGACAATCTGGTAAAAAATATTATTCACATGACATTTGGGTAAAAAAATTGGCAAAACGTGACATTTTGATCCGTGTTCCTAAAACATTATTTATGATAATTAAAGTGTTTTTTTTTTTGGCCCTTTCAATTAGACCGCAATAAGAAACAGATCACATTGTTGGAACATGGCAATCATGCATGTCCTGCACAAAATGTTACCATTTGAAAAAGTTTTTTAGTTGGTGGTGCTTTTAAGGACATCGTGTGATGCGCTTTGATGATGTCTAAGAAGCCTATTTGATAAGGTTGTGTGGCTATTTATTTTAAGCAATAACAATATATTTACTTCATATGCAAGCGTTAATTATTAAAATTGGCTAGCACAAACTGTAAGTAAACTATTATTGTCTTCTTAAAAGTGCACATTCCCTTAGTGTGTCCTACCTACGTTTTACTAAGAGAAACAAAAATATTAGTTTTGAGGTTTAAAGTGTCAATAAAGCAAGCAAGTGCTTTTTCCCTTTACCTTTTTTCTTTGCTGCATTATGTGTGGTCATGGCTCACATTTTGATCTAATTATTCTCTGCGCCGTACATCATAGCTTTATTCACTTTTTCTTTTGGTTATTCTTAATCACAAGTTTTAGTGTCTCAAAAAACAAATAATTCTTTTACAACTTAAGTGTGGAGGCTCATGAGTGTCCTAATTGAATGAACCTTTCAATGTCAATTAGCAAGAAAGGAAACCATAAAAATGCAATAAATAAAATTCAGAAAATGCAATTTGACCTTGAATGAAAAGGTATGGTTAAGAGATCATTGTATCAGCTGTGGAACTGGTGAAGAAAAATCCAGTAATACAACATGAGATGAACAAAAATAAAACAAAGAAGAGAAAAAAAAAAAAAAAAAAAATTTCAACAACTTGAACAAACAAAAGTAGGGAAAAATATGACTGAATATTCTTTGCATGTATAGCTTTAAACTGGATTGTTCTTCACCAGGTACTGCAATATGTGCTGTTTCTTAAACATTGCAACAAAACTCATTCTAATTCTTCTTGTCCTTCTGAAGGGCATTGGATTAACTCTAATATGTTGACTACTTCATCCATATCTGGACGGTTTGATGGCACTTGTGAAGCACAAATTAACCCCAACTTTATCACAGGAATTGCTTCCTCAGCAGCAAAATTTCCAAGTAACCTACCATCAACACATTGCTCCACAGTTCCTTCCTCCAAAGCACCTCTCACCATGTCACAGAGAACAACCACATCATCCTCCATATATTCCACAGGTTTTTTTCCTGTCACTATCTCCAGAACTAGGATCCCAAAACCATATACATCACATTTCTCAGTTATCTTAACAGTGCGGCAAGCAAACTCAGGAGCCATGTATCCAAGTGCACTTTGAATTTTGCTGCTCAAAACACAATGGTCTAGCATTGGCAACAGTTTCACCAAGCCAAAATCTCCTACTTTTGGCTCACCAGAACTATCAATCAGAACATTGGTTGATTTAAGATTATAGTGGATTATGTTCATTTGGTGCAAATGTGCCAACCCTTTTGCCATGCCAAGAATAATCTTGAACCTTTGTCCCCAAGAGAAGACATTTTTGCTATTATCATCATGTAGAAGCTTATGCAAACTCCCTCTTGATAGAAACTCATAAATGAGAAGCTGCAAGGATGAAGTCCAGTAATAACCTTCAAGTGCTACAAGATTCTGGTGCCTTATCTTCCCAAGCTTTTTAACTTCCCTCTCAAAGTCTTCTTGGGACTTGATCAAACTTGAGACTGTAAGCTTCTTGATTGCAACAGCATGCCCATCTCGAAGGAAAGTGCGATAAACAACTCCAAATCCACCACGACCTATTTCACTTTCTTTATTAAGAAGATTATGGGCTCCATCAGCAAAGTCCGCATCACCATCAAACATGACAAGCTTGCCATAGTTTGGATCATTTCCCGGCGAACAACTGTAGTCCTCACCACCAGAGAAGGCAAATGGAGCAGCAGAACGCGCCATTGAAGAACGCACACGCATATTTAGGACAGTAATAGCCACCACACCAATGGCAATAAAAGCAGCTGCTCCAATAGCAATAAGAGCAGAGATACTGAGTATGATCCTATGATGATGATTTTGTGAGGAAATGCTGGAGTTGGGACCAGAAGAATTGGGATTTAAGACAATAGGTTTGGGATGAACAGAAGGGCATGAGTGGTTGACAACAGAACCGCACAACAACGGATTACCGGAGACAGATGAGGGGGAAATGGTGTTGAAGAAGCCACCAACTGGTAACTCACCTTGAAGGTGGTTATGGGATACATTAAATGAGAAAAGATGGGAAAGATTTGCAAGCTCCTTGGGTAAACTTCCAGAGAGTTCATTCCATGAAAAATCTACATACTGAAGGTTGGTTAGATTTACAATGGTTGCAGGGATTGAACCAGTAAGCTTGTTGTGAGAAAGAATCCTGTACAATGCAAATGAAATGCACAAACAGAAAAGTGATTAGAAAAAAAAAATGTAGACTCTTTAACTAGAGATGTCAATTTTCACAATTACATTTAACAGGAGCATAGAAAGCTTTTTAATTTGTAAAAACAAATCAGTCACATTATGTTATAAAGAATAAAGCATGAACTATGATATTAGAGAGCTTACAAAAATGTTAGAGATGAACACTTCTCAATTTGGACTGGAATTCTCCCACCTAGGGAGTTCTTTTGTAGCCTCAGTTCACTGAGTGAAATTGCCCCTTCTATTTCAATAGGAATGCTTCCATTAAGCTTGTTGTCACTTAAGTCAATGATGTATAAAGATTTAAGTTCTCCTATACCAACAGGAATAGAACCAGAGATATTGTTGGTGGACATATTTAACACTTGCAGGCTACTAAGACCCTCAATCCCAGATGGAATTTCACCAGAAAATGCATTGGAGGACAAATCCAAAACCTCAAGACCATGATAAGATGCAGGTGTGGACTTAAGTGAAGGATAATTTCCCTTAATGAAGCTGTTCCCAGAAAGAGAGATACTTTGTAAACCCAGCCTAAAAATCCATGAAGGAAGATGCCCTTCCAACTTGTTATGGCTGATGTCAAGAGCCAAAAGCTTAGTGCAATTTGTCATTGAACCAGGCAAGTTTCCTGTGAACTGATTCCTGGATAAATTCAATCTATGCAGTGAGTCTAGATTTCCTAATGATTTTGGAATCCAACCAGAAAACCTATTTGCAGAAAGATCCAATATCTCTAGATTTTTCAGTTCTCCAATCCAATCAGGAATGCCTCCTGTGAATGAATTTCCCTGCAAACTGAGTGATGTGCATGAAGTGAGTCTTTGCATTGACTCAGGAAGTTCCCCAGAGACAAAATTATCACTCAAATCAAGTGATTTCAAAAGTAAGCAGCCCCCAATATCCCCAGGAATCCTACCAGTAAAGTGGTTATTCTGTAGACTCAACTCCCTCAAATCATAAAGATTCTGAATTCCTTCAGGAATCTCTCCCTCAAGCAAGTTATTTGACAGATCAAGTGATTGTAGTCCCCTCAAGAACCACACCACAGATGGCAATTCCCCATCAAGTTGATTAGAGGAGAAGTTAACAGTTGCCAATGTGGAGCAATAACTCAAAGAATCAGGAATCTTACCTGTAAGGTTATTCTTTGCAAAGGAAACTGTTCTTAGAGATCCACATTGCTGGAAAAACCCTTCTGGGATTGTCCCAGAGAGGTTGTTGTCACTCAAGTCAACAACTTGCAAACCCCCAAGGCGAGGAAGATCAGGGTTTATGGGCCCTGTGAAGTTGTTCCCAGAAAGTGAGAGAATTTGAAGGAACTGCAATCTCAATAGTCCTCTATCAACATGCCCAGAAAGAGAGAACCCATCAAGGACAAGAGAAGAGACCCTATTGGTTGCAGGATCACATTTAACACCTTCCCAATTGCAGGGACTGTTATCATCTTCATTCCAAGAAGATAGTTTATGCTTAGGGTCTTCCAAACCAGCTTTGAACACAATCAACCCAAACACATCATCGTTGAAACCAGTGTCCACAGAAAACACTGGCAGGAATGGACCAAAAAGAATCATAAACAATAGGCATAAGATTAATTGCATCATCTTCACCAAAGTGATATATTTAGAAACAAAGGAAAGTGTTCAAACTTCAAAAGCAGCTCCTCCTCATGAATTTCCACAAAGTTCAATCCCTTAACAAGAACACTATCATTTGCTTTCAGAAAAAGGATGGTAGGTCCAAACAAAGCACATCATATGCGCCACCAAACCAAGCCACTCTTCTCAGCAAGAGGCACAGTAAGTAACGGTAGAAAGGACAAGCAATGGAAGCAGAAGTTGCAAGTATCCAAATCTAAAAGGATATAAACAAAAAGAGAAGAGTGGAAAGAAACAAAAGGGGGAAAAGAAAACAAAAGGATTAGACAAAAACCATGTGAGAATTAAGGAAATTCACTTTTGGTTTTTAACTGTTCAGAAAATTTCAAAATAACGATCACAAAGGAGCAAAACTAAGTAACACAAAGAAACAAACGAATGGAGAGTGGGAATGTTCCCACTTTGAAGTTAGAACAAAGATTTTATCTTTTGGTAGAACAATGAAAATTTTGTTAAGGAAATAAGAGAGAAAGAAAGGTTGTGACTTTGAGCTTTGTAATGGAATGAAAAGAATAAAAATTTGATTTTTTGATATTTGATTAGCTTGGAAAGCGGCGAAAGAAACGCAAGGAGTGAAGGGTCTATAAAGAAATGATAGTAAGAGGAAGCCTCGGGTGTGGAGAAGCCATTAAAGTTCTGAGGGTGTGTGTTGGTTGGTGGTGTGAACTGTGAAGAGTGAAGAGAGTGTGTGAGAGAGAAAAGCATAAATAATAGTGTTTCTAATTCCAAGTCTTCTATGCCTTCTGGTTTGTGTCAGAGAAAGTAAAGTGAAGCATTTAAAGCTTCTAACGTCTAAGACAGAGAAAGAGTGTGTGTATCAGAGAAGCTTTTTCTATGGCATGTTGCTGTATTCTTGTTTTTTTTTTTTTTTTATTGTTATTTAATGTTTATCACTTTAAGTTTAATTGTACCATTAATGTGATATAATAAATACTAAATAATATAAAATAAAAAATTTGTCATACTCCTATAGGACGAGTTTGGCACGCGTCTTTTTTTAGGATTTCAGAAAAATTAAATTTTTTTAAATTTTTAATTTCTGCATATTATTATAAACTGAATATTTTCATTATATTTTTAAAAATTGAAATTTCTGAATAAAAAAAATTTCTCCTCAATTAAATAATATTTTTTTTAAGTTTGTATGGCTTCATTATAATGGTCAAAACCAAAATCATAATGTGTATGCTCCTGCAAAAATTTGTTTAAACTCAACTATTCAAGTTTTTTTTTTTTTTAAGAATGTTTTTATAATAATAAATAAAATCTCTTATACAAAAGTGTCCTCCCACCAACTGTATACACGATTTCCTGTGAAAATGACAACATCATTATCAAACCAAGTTGTACAGCATAATGTCATTGTAAGATAACCATTCATGATTTCAAGTATATATAATCATTCAAGATTAATCTGAAAGCATGTTTCTTTAATTATTATCATTAAAAAGAAAAATTAAGCCAAATAATCATTTATTTGTTTAGTCACCAAAATGAATTTATTTTTATTGTTTGAGAAAAGTGTAATAATTTTAGAATTCCCACCTATAATGTTGTAGTATTATTTGTTATTGAAATTAAATTTTATTATAATTCTAATCATCATTTATTACTTTTTTTTATTAACCGTGACCATAATTGCCATTGAATGGTTGTGCAAGAATTCATAATTTCAAAGAATAAAATAGAATAAAAGATGGCCCTCCCTTACTCATAAAATTCAGAGTTGAAATAAAAACACATTGATGTCTCATGGGAACAATTTATTGGCCGAGGAGACAAGGATACCTTTGAAAAGAATAAAAAAGAACCAACCAAATGATGTCTCCACATTACTTGCTGCAATGAGCATCAAACTCCCTTTCTCTAATTTCCTTTCTTTTTTTAATGTGACATTGACTTGGAAAATGTGCTAGTTTTTACAAAACTATATGATCATAACTAATTGCATTTACAATTTCTAGTATCAAAATAAAATTGAATTGTGTTACATGTGAAGCTTAGATTGGTGAAATGTATTTGTCAACATTACACCATAGTTGTGGCCATAGACATCTCAATCAGACCACTATAGGAAAAATTTCAAGCCAAGAAGGTAACACGAACACTAAGAGTCAGCCATCTTTTTGGGCATCTTTGTTTTGTAATGCTTGTTTTTAAGCTTCAAGATTCAAAGTTTCAAACACCCACTAGTTCTTATTCAAATGGGTTCAAGCTGTTTGTTCTTGGGCCTTTCCTTTGATTTGACTTTGTTTACCCAATGTTGCTCCATAAATTGACTCATTTTGCTATTTGCCGTAGAAGGCAAGAAAATATGTGACTAACTAAGAGCTACGCTTTCCATTGTGCTTGTTGAATGTTGATTACACATCATCAAATTCACATTCACATGCTTGTGATTTTAAAAGGGTTTTAAGTTTTGAATTTTGTTTATTTGGAGTTGGTGTGTTTAAATGGCACAGGATCCAAGTAAAAGAATCATGCATCAATCTCTTGGAATTTTTTTGGTAAGCCCAATACGACGTCGTTTTGGGGCAGAAATCCTTTCATTTTTGTAATTTAAATTTATTTCAGGATTAAAAAAAAATTATCTTATAATTTTTTATTAGTTATATGATTTTGACGTCGTTTTGGGAATAAATGAATAAATAGTGGTCTATGACTACTAAAATTCTTCACCAATCTCTTTATGTCTGAAAATGAAAATAAAAAAATGAGTAGCTTAAAGAGTTTATAGACCCAAAATAAACAGATTATAGGCCCATGCAACTATATTTTTTTTTGTTAGCCTATACTGCGTCTAGTGTCCTATTTATTTTAGTCTTTACAGAACAAAAGTAACATTTATAGCTCTTGTTGCGATCAGTTCTCCCTTTATATTGAACCAATGGGCCAGCTCTTACGGACCTTTATCCAATAAACGAGAAAAAAAAATTCATTTTTGTGTGTGTGTGTGTGTGGTTTTTCATGTTTTTTTTTTATATATATTAAAAGGGATGGGATGATGTTTCTGAAAATTTTGAAAATAAAAATGATTATAGGCCCATGCAACTATTTTTTTTTTTGTTAGCCTATACTGCGTCTAGTGTCCTATTTATTTTAATCTTTAAAAAATTATAAATATAAAAATTATTATAACCCTTTATAAATTAAAATTACCAAAACCTTTATCCAATAAACGAGAATTTTTTTTTCATTTTTTTGTGTGTCTCTGGTTTTTCATGTTTTTTTTATATATATTAAAAGGGATTGGATGATGTTTTTGAAAATAAAAAATAAAGTATTTTTAAACATAAGAAGTCATGGAAAGTAATAACATTCTAGTTATATTCCAAATAACTGAAACAAAAAATTAAATATCGATCACTAATTATTAAAGGTATTAGTTTCCTAATAAAATAAAAAATTCTCATTTTCATGAGGGACAAAATTACTCTTCCGTTAATTTTTTTTAAAGCAAAGCTTATTAAAGTCAGTAAATTTTTAGAAAAAATAAATATTTTTAATTAAAAAACCGACACACTAAAAGAAGTTTACTTTAACATATAAGCTAAATTTAATCAAAATTTGCTAACGAGAAAAAGAAATATTAAAAAAGGTTTATGAGCAGTTAATGTGTTGAGCTTAGGTGTGTGTATATATCCCTTGAGAGGGTATAATAATGCTCTTAGAGATAGTGTATGGATCAAAACTCTGTGAGGAAGTAATGGTATACATCTCAGAGGTGATTGAGAAAAACGGAATGGTGTAATGTGTACGTAGACTTTATATGTTAGCAAATTTCGTCCTTGAAAACACGAAGAAGTGTAGTTTTTGCTTAAAGCCCAAGCAAACTACTTTTAGTACTTCAATAACGGGAGCATAACTAGCTAGTGTAAAAATAACCCTAACCAAAATTGCAAATTCAATTCAGAACCCACTATAATGTAACTTGTGATTATTCGTAATGAAATCTCAATTATTCTTCCCTCTGACTTGAATTGTTAAAGTGGTGAGATTAGATTGTTTTTCTCTATGGGGTGTAATAATATAATAGTTATATAAGATACAATGATCATATGAATCAAAACACTACGGAGAGTCATATAGGTGATATCTCAATTGTATGCCAAGAGCAAAGAGAGAATGTGTGCAATGGGAGAGCCAGAGACAAGATCCAGTTAGTGCCAAAAGATTCAATAGTAAAACTCATTTAGTAGTAATATTGAATTATTTTTAAAAATCTAACCAATACCAAAGATATACCATAATTTTTAAAGTAAATATGTAACATTTTAAAAAATCAGCTAGTGCCAAAGCACTACCTAAGAACCAAATGGTTCCGCCACTAAATGTGTAAGTGTATGATGATTTTGAGGTAGTATTTTGATATAAAGTAGTAGCTTAGAAAACAATGTGTAGAAATTGCCTAATCAATGAGAGGATATGAGTGTATATAAGTGGGGAAAATTCTCCAATGATGAATGAGAAAATGAGTCATAATCGTTTTTTCATAATGGACCTTATTATGTGTAAGACAAACACACTCACGTGAAATGTGAGATGTGAATTGTGTTAGGGGAATGAGATTCTCACCAACGAGAATCTAAAAGTCTTACTTTAGGATGTAGAGAAATAATCTCTTATATGAGACTAAATAACCAGCCTATTAAACTGAACCAATATAACCTATCCACAACTAGACTTGAATATATAAAGCCTCCTGAATTACAATTGCAATTCTTTCTTTAAATTCAGAGTGTCCCTTCTCTCTCTCACTCTATACAATTCCTTTTGCAAGGATTTTGGGCAAAGAATATGCCGCTCCATTTTGATTTGATGGATTGGGATAAGGAGTTATAAAGAGAAAGCATACTTACACGCACACTTTCCCTATGCTTGTATTTGACGAGAGCTTTTTCTCTGCATCAGATGTAGTACCAATATTCATCCAAAAAAAACAAAGTGAAGATTCAAAAGAAAATAGCCAAAATCATTTGGATTTAAATGTGATTAGATTTTCCTTATTTGGCAAAGAAGAGCACTACTTGAGTGCTACCGTAACACACAAAAAATTCCGTATTTGAGGGAAGGAAGGAAACAATTGCTCAAAATAAGATTTTATATTTTTAACGTGATTGCTGATTTAGCAGCTGACTTTACTTTTTTGTTATTAAAACAAAAAACTATTAAGAAGTGTGAAAATACTAAAGAGAAAAAAGTAAAACAAAAATAATACATATATAACATTTCATATATATTTTTATCCCAATGATTAACGCAAATAATTAATAACTAGCGCATATTATTTAATGACTAAAAATATTAATTAATTACTTATGCATTAATTATTAATGTATAATCAACAATTGGTAAGGAACTTTTATTCTTCTTAATTAGATATTTTAAATTTGAGCAAATTTTTCGAAAGATCTTATCTCGGTATAAATTTAGAAAAATATTTTTTTTCATGTTATATGAGATAATTTTGTCTCGCATATGTGAAAAAGGAAGGATCCATTTAACACCAAAAAAATTTATAACTCTTACAACCAATTTAATCTCCGTTGATTTCTATCAATCTAACGGTTATAAATTATAACCGTTAGATTGATGAAAAACTAAAAGAATTTAGTAGTAAGAGGTAGTAAGAAAAATAGATAGTAAATATATACATTTCCCATTAATAAATGTAACACAATAAATGTTATTAATTAAAGTGTGTGTCATTAATTATTAATGTTTTAAAGTTGTGTAATTTTAAAGAGAGAGAATAAGATAGATAACTCTAGGATAGATTTAATTTTTTTTTTTGACAAAAAAATAAAAGTGTGGGTCGCATATATATCTTTATGAGAGTGAAAGAATATAAGTTGTGTCATTTATAAAGATAAATAATTTTCCTATATTATTAATTTATAACCGTTAGATTGACGAAAATCAACGATAATTAAATTAATCGTAATAGTTGTAAATATTTTCACTGATAAGTGGATCCGTCCCTAAATGAGATTTTATTTTTATTTTTTCTTTAACGAATCTCACTTATTTTTGATATGTTACGTGAGACATTTGATGTGACATGAAAAAAAAACATAATCCCCCGTAAATTTAACCAAGTTTCTTGGACCTAGGACGATTCAGCTTGAGGGAGTGGACCTAACGGAACAAAGAAATTGTTCGATGATGAATAGGTAGGTGTTGTCAGGGTCACCGTCTCAGGACGAGTTCCATTCCCAAGCAAATAAGACACACACACAAACAAAACACTAAGCAAAAGCACGTTCTGGTGGTTTAGGACTTTTCACAAACACTTGCCCTCCCTTTTTTGTTTCTATAAATTCCTTTTGACTTTGATTCCTTCCCCTTCCTGCAAAGCTTCTAATCCTCACCAACTTCTCGTAAGCTTCGGCATCGTCTCCCTTCAACTTCACTCTCTCTCTCTCTCGTTCTGCACCACAGGGCCTCGATGAGTTTCACCATGGATTCGGTTTCGGTGTTAAACCCTAAACTCACACAAACCCATGTTTCATTGCCATTCAACAGGCTTGCCCATTGTGTGAAACTCGACCCTTTACGTAAACCTCGCGCTTTCAGAGTCTCTGTTAACGCCGTTTCCCCAAATGGGGTTGGTGCGTGCTTTCTTCCCCTGAATCGACGAAGCCCATTAACCCTCGCTTTCGCAGCAAAGCACCAAGACTCGGTAAGATGAAAAGTAACGAGCTTTATTCGGTTTGTGAAATGGGGGTGGCGTAGTTGAAACTTGAAACGCCATTGTTCAATCAATGCACGTTTCAAATTTCAATGTTCCGCAGCTGAAAGTTAGTTGGTTAGTTAGTTAGTTGGTTGGTTGGTTTCATTCAATATTCTTGAATTTCTAATGTGGATTGGTAACTGTATAGGAAAATGGTGAAATTGAAGTGGAGAAGGGGAAGGATGAGGAACCCTACGTTGGTTCTGAAGAGTCACAGGAAGCATGGAAGCAGGCTCTGGATACCTTCAGGGAACAAGCCATTAAGTTTCAAGGCATTTCTCAAGAAGCATATGAATTGTATTCTAAGAAGGCTATTGTCATTTTGAAAGATACCACGGAACAGTTGAAGGTACAAGCAGATAAGGCAAGGCATGATTTGAGTGTGGCAGCAATGGAAGGCAAAGAGTATTTGTCCACAGCTGCTGAGAATTCACCTGAGGTGAAGGACATCGTTGAGACATTTACCTCCCCAACTGATGATCTCAACAAAATATCTGGAGTTAGGGACTTCTATGTTGGTGTACCTTATGGTATGAAAACTATTTATGTTGTGTGGTCGATTTTTAGAATGGGAGAATATTTTTCTGAATTTTACACCTCTTCTAGGTCTGTTTTCTAACATATTGCAGAAACTATGTTAAGAGGCTTTTGTATGTAAGATGATCCCTGATTCCCTGATATAGATGTTGTTCTAGTAGCTGACACTGTCTTGCGGTGAGGGACTTGCAAAACGAGGGAAAAGGACTCCATCCTCAAGCTAGCTTGTGTCTAACTTTGTCTAACTTAAAGAGAGTAAATGAGATAGCATGGATTATTTCTTCAAATAAATAGCCAAATTAGTTTCTCAAAGATCGATCATATTAATATCTGAAAAATGGAAATTATCACATAAGTCCTTGAAATATGCATTTGGTCGTTCAAATTAGTCCCTAAGCTTATGGCATCAGGTGACTGATGAAATGCATATTTCAGTGACATGTGGTAATTTTCATCTTTAAGAGACTGATATGATCGGCCTTATATCTATCAAGGACTAAATTGAGGGTTTACTCATATTTCCAATGGCTCGAAGTTGCTATAAAGATTGAGGAGCCCTTAGATATTTGCCATCATCACTTGTAGGGACAATGGCATCTGATGAGGATTAGTATTGGTGTAAAATAATCCTACCCTATATATATATATATATATATATATATATATATATATATATATATATATATATATATATATATATAAGTACTGATGCTGTTGGAATCTTTCTAGACGTTGGGCCAATGTAATGAGGCTGGTTTGTTGGGCCTCAATATCAGCATCATACAGATGTCATCTCATTAAATTGTTTAATAGACATGTCCAAAGTGTAATGATATGACTTCTATTATGATGACTGGGAAGATTTTATTGCCTCCTTTTTGCTCCCATATGCAAGGGTAAAATTGTTCCTTCATGACTGAAAGGTCATGGGTTCGAATCCAGGAAACAGCCTCTTTGCAATTATGCAAGGGTAAGGCTGCGTACAAGGATTTCCTCCACCCCACACTCGCTAGTCGGGTTTAACGGGGAGTGGTTTTTTTTTTTTTTTTCCATGCTCCCATATACCTAGTTTAATATTTATGTGATATTCCTATTCTTTGCAGGTTTGATACTTTCCCTTGGTGGCTTCCTTAACTTTATGGTTACAGGAAGTATTGCAGCCATAAGGTTTGGGGTGATTTTAGGTGGTGTCCTCTTGGCTTTAAGCATTTCAAGTCTGAGATCATATAAAGAAGGACATTCCTCTCCTCTAGCTTTGAAGGGCCAAGCAGGTAAGGTCATATGCTTGCATGTAACAAAAAATGCTGCATCTTACAGTTGACTTATTTGAATTTGGGGAATTCCAAATTCTTTTTTTATACTCATTCGAGCTTTGTTTTTTTTTAAATAATAAAGCATGGGTTGGAAACACCAATTACCCCTAGCATATTTAACCATTGTAATGCTGACTTGCACTTTTGTCACTGAACTGTTGCATAATTAAGGGTTTAAATCTTGTTTTTCTATATGATTGATGCCTTCAATCTGCTTTGATTTGTTTTTGTCCACAATATTTTAAATACTAAGCAAATTGTTATAATCAAAGAAGAAAAAAAGCATTATTTACATTATAATGAGACTTACATTGTACTTTTCGAGATGATGACATGATGTTTCCTTCTTTCAACCTCAACATTTTTTTTTTCAAAATCTAATTTGTTGATTTTTATTTTTCTTTTCAATTATGTTTATTGGTTTGTTTCTCGATCTTGAAGCTTATTTTAAATTGTTGGACTTGCAGCAATAGCAAGTATATTGTTTCTGCGGGAGATAAGCAAAGTGAGACATTCTTCGAATATTTATCAAAATTAATCTAATTCCATCCCAATAGAAAGAACTCATGTAATTTGCAAACTTATGATAGTTCTGTTCCTGTTTTCTTTTTCCCAGGGATCGTCTTATTTCACTGTCTTGATCAGGTTCTTGAAACTTCATTTTTCTTTAACTTATATATGACCTTATTTATCTTCATTTTAGAGTTCTGGTTGCACTAGCTTTTTTCCCCCACCCTAGCCTTTACCAATAATCTCAGTCACTTGCTGTTTTTTCATGTTTAGCAAAACTTAAACAGGGTTGAATAACCAGATTTTATTAATGCTATGAACAGTGATGTCCCTCATGACATTGAGTTATAATAGGTGACATATTCATCTACCTAACTAATTCCTTAGTAGTCTGGAAGCTTGAAAACAACTAAAAGCTTAAGGGGAAGATAAGTTTAAACCAAATAATCTAACAAATAATTGCTAAATTGGAAATTCGGAATTTTGAAAAATTGTAATTCTGTCAGAAACATATAAACTATAATTGTTCTTGCAAAAGACCCAAATGGAATACTCGGCTAACCTTAGGTTTCTACTTAATCTGCGGAAATGCAGCTTGGAAATGGAATGTTATTGGGCACATTCCCATTCTTTGGTCCAATGCTTTGATTTTTCACTGCAATTAATGTTTTGTTATGTAACAACTTTGTACATCTGCAGTGGTGCGGTAGTGGCATTTTATGTCTATAGAATGTTACTGGAACCTAAACAACAAAAGGGCTCAAACTTGGAAAGTGGAGGAGAAAACTAGTTCAGTGAGAAGGTTAGCCAATTAAAGTTCATACTCATAGATATTATATTCTAATACCAATAAAATGTTCAGGTGAACATATAAGAGAAAGATTGTCTTTTCAAGATGTAGACCTTTTTTTGCAGTGTAAATGTAATTGATTTCTATTTGCCACTCAGTGTCAAATAAAAAATTGAAGATCTGCGTGAAGATGGTTAGAGTAAATTTTGATGATTATTTATTTCTTTGATATAGTTATTCACGGGCTAAGTCATGAGGACTAAAGATTCACTGCTGAGGGTTATGGTTTCATGCATGAAAAGAAGGAGCTTGGAAAATCTAGATATAATGTCACATGTACTTTCATGTATGTATTTGTCAGAAAAATACTAAATGTCATATTATGAATAACCTCTCTTGGAGGTGGGATATTACGAAATGGTTTTATTTCTATATATTCGTTAATTTCTCATTGACCTCTCTAATCCTTGTAAGCCTTCAGATTGTGGCTTGGGGACAGTTTCTATTATACAAGTCAGGTGTTGAGAGCTTTGCCTTCAACTTGCATTAAAAATAAAAAAAAATTCATACTAGCTCCATGCATTCTTCATCCCACAAGGAAGGGAAATTCAAACTCTTATGGATTAAAACAAGTATTCTATTAATGTTTCCTCTGTTTCAAACAAAAAGGGTAATTTCCCTTTAGCTTCTTTAACAGTTGAACAGTACAGATTATTGCCAAATTGCATTCATATATGTTTTTATAAATGAGTAAAGTTTATATATATAATGATAGCATTGAGGTGATAACCTATAAACTCATGCTAATTATCCAAGTCTTTCAGCACTAGTACATTCCCAGTGGCTTGAAGGAGTTAAGTTTGTGCTCAAGAAATTTGTTCAATATGGGTACAAAATAAAATTAATATGATATTATCAAATAACCTTTCAGAAAAACTTTTTGTAACATTTGCTGTTGGATTAAAGCCGCTATCATTCAAATTACATATATATTTTTTAAAATTTTGTAACTTAATCAGAACAACTTTGGTGCAAAGAACATCTAAAAGTTAATGAATAATTTAATAAATATAATTTTTAAATATTTATATCTTACTTTTTTAAAATGTTATGTGTAAGGTCAAAGCGATTTTGAAATGTACTGAAGATAAATTGCACGAATCTTGTGCACACATCTAGATTTTTTTTATACCGATTATGTGGAAAATATAAAAAGTATATTTGAGGTTAATGTGGTCTTGTACCCTAACTGTACATGTCCTTAGTGACTTCTTCCTTTGAGACGATTGTGTTACTTATCTCCAAAAGAAGAGTTTGGAATTTAATTTTCTAAACCTAAAGGTTTAGTTTTGACAGTAGGGTAATTCAAGTAATTTCCATTCTTTTTTCCATCAAAATCTTATTTTCTTGATATTTAACAGTTGAAAGGCAAGTATATAAACCCTTGAAAAGTACAATTTTGCATCGTTAGATTTTCCTCTTCAATAAAGCCAGTTTGCTAACAATCTCAATTTGATTCTCACTTTTTCCATTAATTCTTTAACAAAACCTCAGCAGTGACAGAATAAGTAGTCCTCAAAAAAATTATAAGGTCCCTATTTGAACAGAATATGGTGAAACTTGGAGGAACTAAAAGAGGAGAAAAGGACATAAAATTCCATATAGATGATACTTTTATTACCTCAGAAGTCAGAGCATAATGTCACAACTACTTATGGTTTAAAATTTACAAAGCTATATACCAAAAAAATAAAAATTATCCGCTTGGAGAGAAAGGTGTAAGAGGGGGCAAAAAAAAAAAAAAAAGGAATACATTAGCAAGAAGTTCTAGATATCATGATGAACTTGATTAGAGATCTCAGGTTGATTATCCAACGGCATGTATTGGGCCATAATTGCCCGTATCTCCGAATCCATATATCTCTGAAAAAAAATTAACAAACAATATTAAGATATGACAATGCCCAAAATGGGGCATGTAATGTTGGCAATAACAAACAAGACTCTTGAAAGAAAAAGAAAAAGTAAAGTCATTTGAGCTCAATGTGACATTAGTATATTAAAAGGCATACCTGGATTCTGTACTTGTAAAGTACATATCCTCCAGCAGCAGCAGCAACCATTACCAGAATAATCATCCAAATAAAACCCCCGCTGGCCACTGAAGCTGTATATTTACCTGCATTTATATGATATCACAAGAGTGAAAAATAAATTAATAAATTATTCTACTAATCTCAATAGCTATAACAAAGCAAACCACAAATCATTCCCCGTTAAACCCGACTAGCGAGTGTGGGGTGGAGGAAATCCTTGTACGCAGTCTTACCCTTACATAATTGCAAAGAGACTATTTCCTAGATTCGAACCTATGACCTTTCGGTAATGAAGAAACATTTTTACCACTACTCCGGTTCACCCCTTTTTATTAATCTCAATAGCTATGCAACAAAAAAAAGAAAAAAAAAAAAAATCTACGTAGATAATTTGAAAGGACGAAATAAAATGTAGAAACCTTAAAGAAACTATACACAGATATATATGACCTCAAAACTCGGTAGTCATGCAAAGAGTATCTACAACACAAAGAAGATAATGAACCACTCACTGAGTTTGGACAAGAAAAAGCAATAGAATTTTCAACTTTGGTTTAAAATGCTAGTTTGAAAACTGACAACCTTCTCACCAAAGAAAAACTTCACATTTGACAGATAGAAAAAGAAATGCCAAAGGAGCATTATCAAGTGACATGTGCAAAGTCTTGTTTTCCATTAAGAGTCATCTATTAATTTAAATGATAATACAAAACACTAACCATTTAGCAAGGCAGTTTTGAAAGTGGCACATAAAGAGATCGTAAAACGAAAAAAAGGCTCACCAATACAGATGTCATTTTCTCGCGAATAGAACAAACCACTACTGCATCTGCACTCATAACTCCCCCAGGTATTTTTGCATTTGCACTCAGGGCACTGGCAGGCTGATTTCTCTTTGCACTCATCAATATCTGCAACATAATCAGAACAAGAAACATAGAAAATCCAATATCATACTTTAGAATAGCTAATAGCAGTATGATTATTAACAATTGCAAGAATTAAGATCACATTCAATCATTCTGCATTAGTCCACTAAGAGAAGTAACTCTCTCTGATGTGTGTTTGTTATTCACTGGACACTAGAATAATCACCAAAGTTAGAACAGCAAGTACCTTCACATGACAGGACTCCATCACCTCTGAACCCAGGTGGACACTCACAACCTTTTCTATAGTCATCCTGCATTATCAATTATCAAAGAAGGAAACAAATGATAGTTAATGTAAAGAACCACTTCAACCCAAAAGCTTAAGCTGTTGGGTGAGGATACATTAATGGTTTTATATATCTCAACACGCCCCCTCACACGAGAGCCCACTGGGCTTGAAGTGTGGACAATGCACAGGTCCACCTACCTGTGCGAACAAAGAAATTCCACTTGAAAGAAAGTGGGGGGCGGCGAGGATCGAACCCGGGACACAAGGCTCTGATACCATGTTAAATAACCACTTCAACCCAAAAGCTTAAGCTTTTGGGTGAGGATACATTAATGGTTTTATATATCTCAACAGTTAATATGTAGCATATGGATCTTACACTCTTACTCCCACCACTCATAACCAAAAGGATGAACAAGACAACTTACAAGACAAGCAGAGTAAACCCTGCCACCTTGGGCTTCCTTCCAACAACCTCCATTATTGATGTCACACCTCAAGGCTCCTGAAGCTGTTAAGAAATTCAAATTCACAGTTAAATTGAAACAAGAAAAAAAATTGAAATTAACATAAATAGAAACTTCCTACCCTCCCTAACACAAACACTACAAGGACAATACATAAATTAGGTAGGATGACAGTTACAGATAGAAAACATTAGTGTAGGCAAAAATATAAACCATACGCATAATTTGGTGGGATGATGATGATGATTCGTGTTATTTTTTGAAGTTATATTGAAAGACTCATTAGTCTTGGGAAACCTATACATTTTCTGTTTGTGCTCTTTCTTTGGCAGAAAGGGGCCGACCCAGTTCAAATACCCACTTCGTGAGTGACTGGGGAAGGGAATACTCTAGGCAGTCTTTCCCCTGCTTTTTGCAGAGAGACTGATTCGAACCCACGACCTGACACACCACGGCAAGCAAACTTACCGCTGAGCCAAGTCGGCCCTTCTTTCTTTGGCAGAAATGGATTTTAAAATATGTAGAATGGAGAACGGAGAATGGAGCAATTTCTCTGAATTCGAAAAACTAATTTACCTTCACAGTGGGTATATCCATCACCAAAAATCTTCACATTTTGTACAATAGGGCACTCACATACTCTTCCTCGGAAAGTGTCCTATAATTAGAAAAAACATATGCAGATGGTTGAACCAGAAGAACCAGAACGCACATGAAGTAAAAATCTAATAAAACTTTTCAAATAATGCGTCTGACAAAGTTCAGTTAACCAAATACCCTGCATGCAGTAATGTTAGAAGATTTGTCCTGCCAACAACCACCATTGTTTTCCAAACACTCATTTGTTTCCATGTCTGCAAAGAATAATCAACAAAACCATTAGCTTCTGAACAAGATTCAATTCCATCGAGTCAGTTGCCAATACACCTATGATTTTATATAGATCAAAATCCAGACAATGACAACTATAGAGGCAGAAAAGATTTCCTGATGCCTCCTAGGATTTTGATTTTTCGCAAAAAAGGTAATGAAATAAGGACCTGGAGTTAAGCAAATAGATGGTTCAGTGGTCTCTTGAAAACCCGCACATATAGCCTTGAGAACTGCTGCTCTTGATAACTTACCTGAAAGCAGTAAAAAACAAAAATTATAAAAAATAGAATACATTGAAATAGCTGTCAAGAAATCTAGAAAAGTTGCCTCAGACCTCTATACTGTCTGTTGTTTATAACAAGAGTAGGCAATATAGTAACATCACCACGAGAGCCTTTGCCAATCTGAAAACAAGTTGGAACAAATGCAATACAATCATGACACAACAGAATGACATAATTGAAAGAACAAGCCCACAAGAATACCATTAAAAAGTTTTGCATTTTAGAAAACCAACCTGTGCATCTTGTTCAGCCTTAAGAACAGGGTTTTCAACATCTGCATGAGGATCCCCAACACAGTCTTTGATCTTCTTCAGATCAACACCTGTAAAGTAAATGGGAGAAAAAGGGGAGACAGATATATATGTCTTCTTAGAATAGAATGATGTGATAAACCATTTTTTTCCAGAACATTTGAGATAACCAAAAACAAGTTAATTAAGTTTATGCAAAAAGATTAAAAAAATATAGTGTATAGATGGGTACATGATTCTTTTGTTGGGTTTGTGAAAATGGCAGTGATATTTCTTTTAAGTGCAGATATAACTTTGGTTTTTTTTCCATATTTACACCAAAGCTTCAGCATTTGAAAGAACAGGGAAATTCCAGGGATGCAAAATTATTAAAAAAGAAAAGAGAAAAGAACTGAAACCAGGAAATTATATGAACATATTGTGTGAAATTAAAAGCATTATATGATTTTTCTTGCTGATGACTTGGCCAAATTTTTGCCAGCCATTCAAAATCAAACACCAAAGAAGAACACAAGCCAGTTGCAAAGTGTATGCAAAGAAACATGAAATGCTCAACCTACCAAGAGACTTAATAACTTGATCTGAGCATTCTTCTGTGAAATTATTCTTTCCCATGGGGCAACGAATTGCAAAGTCAGTTACATAGTCCCACCATTGCCAAGGCTTTCCACTTTCATTCGCCACTTTAAAGAAGCAAGCTTGGCGTAAGTTTTGAACAACAACATCTTTGCCATCATACCCTTTACTGAAATCTTGCTCAGGATCCGGAGCACAGTACCTTCCATTGTTTATACACTGAGACTTGCACTGTTTGCTTAAGAGGAATGCTTCTGGGCAAAACCAAGTTATATAGCGAGGGGTAAACTGAGTGAACCCTTTCTGCTCAAGTAGCTGAGCTGCCCCTTTAAAACTCTTCAGAAAATTAATTTGACTGTCACACTTTTGCCCGCACTCATCGTTGCTATTTGTCCATAACTCATACTCAACTCTCTCGTCAGGATGCGGAAGAGCCTCTCTCCAATCAAGATTTATGTTAACTGTCTCCCCATTAGAGAGAGCCTCCTTGATGCTATCCCCCAAGGATTTGCTGATAAGTGCAGAAGGAATACTAATCTTTTCCACATAATCATCATTTAAAGCATTCCCTGCTTCAGGAGTGTCCATGGTGATCAATGTTTCTTCCCTGTCATCAGCTACAAGAATAGCTGCTGCTCCACCATTCTGTGCATTCCAAGCCTTCACAGTGAAGTAGCAATCTACAAAAATGATCAGAGAAATTTTTTTACATCCAGGAGCCATTTTTGCATGGGTGTGTGTTTGTAACAACCTATGCATTGACATATCCTCATTATGGAACCATATAATCTAAGATAAAATAGGTAACCAAACCAGAAAACATGTCCCTTTTTTTTTTTTTTGTGTTTCTACTTCAATAGAGTACTTGCTATATCAACTCCCATCACCCACACCCCAAATAAATAAATAAGAGACTTAACATAAACTCTGCATCCTTGACCTGAACATTGAACGCAACGTTTACCAAATCTTTTGCAGCAAGTTCCAGTGAACTTATTACATCATATAGGGAAAACCTACTAATTAAGTTAAAACCAGAATACTCCAAGTTATTATAAAAACGGCTATTCAATTAATTGAATAATCTCCATGTCAGGCCATAAGTAGCATAAAAGAAAGGGATTTATGTTTATCATTTAACATAATATAACTTCACTTTCCTACACACACATTAAAGAGGTGGGATCCACATGTTTTTCTTTCTCTTTCATCATTCCACTTTCTCTATCCCTTTTGATGTGAGAGTTGGAAACAACACTTACATTATGTTACATAACACTAATAAAACCCTAAAAGAAAAGAAAGCAATTCCAAAACACTATATTTAACAATTTTTTTTTTACCATAATCAAAATACAACATGGAACTTGAAACAGTAACTCAGCACAAGTTTACCACCTTAAAAACCCATGTTATGCAATCAAGCAACCACTAAACAAAAACTTTGACTTTTTTTTTCTCCTTTTCTGAAATTTTCACTAATTGAAGACTTTAAAAGGACTATTAAGAATCTCACCTCCACGATCAACAAGAAGAAAGGTGGGGAGGAAGCCTCCTGGCTTGGACTGAAACGAAGCATTAACATCACTGAAGTTACTGCATCCCTTCTGATTCACCTTTGGGTACATCACAGAGCCAATCATGGTTCCTCCATACTTAGGTACCCCAAAATTCCCAATTGCACATTCATAATTACCCTTCAATTTTTCCGGAGAACTGAGTTTCAAACTGTTCTTCTCCACCACAAACTTACCCAAACAACACCCCAACAGCAAAATCCAAACACACAGCAAGAAACTCAGCTTTATGCTCATCTTTTTCGCCCTGCTACAAAGTATAAACCTCTTCTGTTCCAGAAGAAAAAGATGATCCAGATCAACAAAATAAACTGAAATTCAAAGTGCAATAAATGCAGCAACTGTCACTAAAGAAGGAGACCCAGATCAGGAAAATCAAAATCGAAGCCAAAAAATGTGGCTTTTCTCGTCTATGAAGGTTTATGGTGTTCTGGGTCAACACATTGATGCGTAACAAAGGAAAAGCATCGAAATAAATGGTATAAACGTGTTCGTTACGTTCAACGGTATTTGGAATCGTCGCCTAAGATAAAACAAATGCAGAGAAGAGGTTTGCATTTTTGGTCTATCCACATTTTTAAAGTTATTTTTTTCTTAAATTATTCGTCAGATATAAAGTTAAACATATTTTCATGGCTTTATCATCTATAGTTTAATTTGACACGGCCACAACAAATTTTCTACCCACACAACATTTTGTGGGGCCTGCAGCAAAAAAAATAAAAATTCCGGCACACAAAATAAATCTCTGTAACATAACACAATCACTTTTCCTATCACATAACTCTTATAAAACCCTATTTTTATATATGGTTTTATAAGAATTATGGTGTAAAAAAAATGATTGTGTTATGTCATAGAGATTCGTTTTGCGTGCCAGATGATAAATGATAGATGATATTAAATGATAGATGATAAATCCTTTTATATATAATATGGTTATGATGTCATGTTTAATACTTTATATTTATTTTTATTATGGTTATGATTCTCATATTTAATACTTTCACATTAAATATGGGGAATCATAATCATACAAAGATGAAAATAAATATAACTGTTGGATCAATACAATCGATCTAAAGGTGAAATTGATTGGTAGTAACTTGATTGTTACAATATCCTACCTCATAATTTTATTGCTATTATTATTATGATTTATTCATTTTTTTTTTTGATAAACTGATTTATTCATATTTTATATTAGTCGTTAGTTGATTTTTTTTTCTTTCATTAATTCTTAAATTATCTTTTAATTTTTTATCTCAAATACTAATATCCTTTAACAATTGATTTTAGCTATATTAAATCATAAAACTCCTTAATTTAATAATTCAATAAAAAATAAAGTTTGAAAATACAATACGAATCTATTTAATAAAAATGTTTTAACAATTTAACATTTGTACAGTATTTCATAACTTTTGTATGGCTTCATTTTAATATAGCTAGTGATTATATGACTAATTTTAGGCTTTTTGAAAAATCGAATATGGATCCAATCTTAATCGAATAAATTTGGATTAGATTGAATTTCAAAAAAAAATCCAAACCGATGGTATTAGATCAGATAATTTTTGCTTCAAAATTGATCAAATCCATACCGCGAACACCCCTAGTAGGTAATAGTAGAAGTGGTTGATGGCTGACGGCGGTGGCGGTTGGTCGGTGGTAAGGGCAGACCTTCACATGTCAAGTAATGTTCGTATGGGAATATCATAGGGTTATATTTGAAATTAGAGGGATGTGACATTTGCTATCCTGTCACGTCCATTCCTAACCCGAGTCTTCTCTTAGGATAGCTTATCCCATTACGGTGGCAACAATATTTGCTTATCTTACCCTCCTTATCATATCCTTCAAACAAGCCCTAAGAGGTTAAGAGAGGGTTCAAGAGATGAAGCAACAACCAATTTAAAATAAATACATCAACATTTGAAATTAAAAAATAGCAACTGACATCATCAATTTCAAAAATAATAAACATAATCCATTGGATCAATTTGGATTTGATCAGTTTTTACCAACTAAATTGAAAATCGATCTAATCCAATTAAAATATACGATTTTTTCGGTTTCAATTTTTTGATTTTCAGTTAATTCAGTTATCATTTTTTCGGTTCGATAACCAGTGGCGGAGCCAGCCTCCCAATCCAGGTAGGGCAAAAGAAAATTTAGCTAGTGTCAAATATTAAAACATGAAAGATTATTTTGTCACAGTTATTTAGCCACATTTAGAACGTGGCTAATTATAAAATTTCAGCTGGGGCCAAGGCCCCACCCACACTGTACGTGGCTCCACCACTATCGGTAACCACATTTTGAATCGGTTGATGAACACCTTCACCACCATCGCCACTAGCCATCACCGTAAGCTACCAACCACCATCATTGTCACCGGCTACAACCACTTGCCACCATCATTCAGCCCTTATAATTTCCCCCACTTATCACCATCATCATGGCTTCCACCAGTGGCGGACCCAGAAAATTATATGAAAGGGGGCGAAAATTTTAATAAATCCAACTTATAGAATTTTAAATAAAATATAATTTAACAAGTATATTAAATTGATGAATTTAACATAGATTATTTCATGGCTATATGTCATGTCAACGATGAAAAGTAGGAGAATCACAATCTTAGACCAAAAAACATGTACAATGATCTCAAGAGATGCATCCATTAAATAATTTTAATAACAAATATAACCACATAACTAAAATAAATCCAAAAAGAGGGGGAAACTCATAGAACCCAAATTAGGCAAGCACCTAAAAATAACATTATAAAGTTCCAAAATGTCAGCATCACCACTACATACCTATCTACTTCAATTATCAAGCACCATAAAGCTAAACAAACAAATTTCAAAAATTATTGCAAACTACAAGTATTTTATGGGGAAGGATATTGTGACAACCAATTTGTGTTACTACCAAGTGACTACCAATCAATCTCACTGTTATATTGATTATGTTGATCTAACGGTTATATTTATTTCCATCTTTGTATGGTCATGATTCCCCATATTTAAAGTGAAAGCATTAAATATGAAAAATCATAACCATACAAAGGTGAAAATAAATATAAAGTATTAAATTTGGGAAATCATGACCATACAAAGATGGAAATAAATATTACCGTTGGATCAATATAATCGATTTAATGGTAAGATTGATTGGTAGTCACTTGGTTGTCACAATATCCTTCCCCGTATTTTATACCCATTTTTTTTCTTTCACTTCCTTTTGGTTTTTGAGTATTCGAACAACATGAAACTACAAAAAGATCAAAACTTTACAAAGAGAATGTGAAAATAATCACAACAGGAAAATGGGTATCAAGTTTCTTTTTCATGCTAACAGATTTTGGATATCAAATGAAGCAAAAGAATGAGACTCAGAAAGTGAAATCGAAAGCTTTGAACAAAAACACTCTACCGATCATCAACAAGATGAAATCAATGCAGCTCATTTCAAATCCAAATGGCACACAATGCTAGTTTTGTTAAAGTAACCCACCAGTTATGAAAAATGAAACATACTATGTATTTTTTTTTTGATGTAAACATTTTTTTAGATTTTAGAGGGGGGCGGCCGCCCATGCACGCCTCCCATGTAGGTCCGCCCTTGGCTACCACCATCACCACTACCCCTAACCACCAAGCTCCAACTGTCACCGCCACCATTACCACCATCCACCGCCTTCAATCAGCCACTAGAATTGCCACCTGTCAGCGTCAGTGTCGCCACCACTACCACTTCTTCCACCAACCACTCTCATATACCGCCATCACAACAAAACTACCACCATCACCACTGACCACTAGCACCCCTAATTGCTGGACACGTAGTTTCAATACTAAAAGGGGGGGGGGGGTTAATTGAGTTTTATAAAATCTTTTCACAAAGTGTCTCTTTTGATGTTTTAAAGAATATTTCTTCAATTAAATGATTTAACAGGGAATATACTAAGTGTAGGTACTAGTGTGTAATCAATAAATATAAGCTAGTGAATATATAAACACAATCTAAAAATCAATCTCAATGCGAAGGTAAAGAGTTCAGGGTTAGGGAAATTGCAAACTAGATGTTTCCTGATTCAGTCACGACCACCGTGACCTACGTTTAGACTGAAGCTGCTCGATCAATCTTTTTCAATAACTATCAAGCTTCATGGGTGCTTGATAAACCACTACAATCTTCTAAGACTTCGAGTTCTTGGTGCTTTATAACTTTCAATCCAAATTTGGTTAGGAATTTGGTAATCTCTCAAGTACAAAAAGTTCATTCCCCTCTCAATTTAAGAAATCAAATGGAAGAGTTTAACAATGGCTAAGTACCCTCAAAGTACAGATTATACAATTTCAAGAACTAATAGGTGTATAGCTTTAAATCAAAGATGAGTTAAAGAATATGTAATGATCAAAGTATGTAATCAATGAGCAATAATGAGTTGGAAGGAGTAATAATGGTTCAATAATTGATGTATGTTGGTCCAAGATTGATTACTGTAGCAACAAGTATATATAGTGGCATCTCCAACAAAAACTAACCGTTTTTAGCTGTTATTCACCTTTTTGGAAAGCGTTTACCCGAGTAAATATTGAGCATTCCCCAAGTAAATTGTTCTTTAGGGTTTCCTCGAGTAAATCCCTTGTTTTCCCCGAGTATACTGGACATATGTAATTGTACTTGGGAAATGTGTTTGTGCATTCAAAACATTTAAAGGCAGTCTCTATCCAATTCTGAGGGATCAAACCATGAAAACGTACTTTCTTTCTCTATGCAATGTCAAAATTCAATTTCCTTTAATTCAAAGAAGATTCTAATTTTGTGAGCACATATAATTGGACTATATAGACTTGTTTGTGTCCTCAGATCATGTTAAGGACCTTCCAATGTAATTTTGAACTATTGAACTAAGGCTTTTATGCATATTTGATTATACAATGATATGAATGACTTGAGCTCATGCAATGCTATATACTATACATCTTTACATATATGTTCTAAGTCCGAAATATGTATTCTAATGTGATCTTAGACTTAGCTTTATGCTTTGAGACTTGAACCTTGATTTTGCCATTCGAGCCTTTGTCTTTTGCATTGCTTTCACACACACTTTGATTCTTTTTTAATATTGTTTCTCTATAACTCTTGAGAGACTTTTATTATCATCAAAACTTATGGTCTTGTTCGTGGCATCATCAACTATATCAGCTTTGAGTGCGTAGCATTCATATCATCACCTTGATTCCACATTAACCACCAACCATCGTCACCGTCAATCAATCACTACAATTGTCACCGATTATTACCGATGGCGTTGTCACCACAACACATTGCTACTTGCCCCACAACTAATACCACCACTAATTCAATCGGTCACCCACTGCATTAGTTGTCGCCGCCACCACACACCAATGCCACTAGCCATCGACCATTAATATTGACTATCAATTTAAAACTTAATTTTTAAAAATTTATTTGGTGAGGATATAATTTTAAATATTTTAAAAAATTGAAACTTATTTATGAATTTTAATATATTCTATTTAAAATTATGACTTTTAATTTTTTTAATAATTTATAATTAAAAATAATGTCTAAATAAGTAAAAAAAAAAAAATATAGTTTAAAAATCAATTTTAAAATATCACATAAAATTCTATTAAAGGGGTATTTTTTATCTATTTATATCATATCGTGACACTATAGTTTGCCTCAAACATCAGAGAGGATAATATTATCTTATCATAGTGTTTATATGGTGCATATGAAATGCAGGAGAGGATATGATCTTTTCATACTCATGTCCTATTGTATTCTTATCTAGCTCTCCTATCATATCAATTTCTGTTATATCTTGTCCACCAAACGAGCTCTAAAATTACTACCAAAGAATGTAAATAAATAAAAGGTGTGCAATTAGGGGTCTGTTTGGTGTGACGTATAATGCATGATAGTATAAGCTTATACTATACATTATGACATTTTCAGTTGTTTGGTGTGACCATCGTATAGTATAAGCTTATACAGCAGAATTTCTTAATACATCAAAACGATGTATAACTTAATTCGGCCTAAGGGGAAGGGATAAGACATGATAAGAGATTAGTGTATTAACATCGTTGACCAGTGCAATTCTCAAAAATTAGTATATAATTTTAATATTAATATATTAAAATAAAAATTATTTTTTCAATATATTAATTTTTAAAATATTGAATATTTTTATTTTTATAAAAATTAATTTGTTTTGGACACACTGATAAATAAATTTTTATAAAAGTTAATATCTTTTTGAAGAATTATATAAAATCTTTATTAAAGATATTTTTATTAAAAATATTTATTTTTATCTTATATAGTATTATACAGTACATTACTAAATACTAGATGATATTATCTTATACAATATATTATTTTATACAATATCATGTCAAACGCTAGATAATATTAAAATTTAATCAAGTCTTATATAATCAAGCCTTATATTATCAGGTCTTATATTATCAGGTCTTATCCTATATTATGCACCTTTAAACTTATTCAAACAAAATTTTTATAATAGAGTAACATGCTGCAATATTTCTGCTGCTAAGAATACCTTTATAAAACGTAATCAAAGAACATCCAACATCAAATTTATCTTTAATTATACTAAAAAAGTGAACTTGTTAGAATATGAGCAAATAAAGAGGACGAGCTGGAGCACTAGTAAATCAATTGTGGTGTTGCTTCAATTTGCATGGCTCTTTTTTTTTTTTTTTTTGGTAAAAATGGAGGACTTAGCTCACAAAAACTAAATAGAAAGCTGATACATGCTAGAGGACACATGCTCCAGGTAAGCATGGCTCTTAACTTATGCTATTTTTTGTTTATATAGGCAGAAATGCCTGCAGATAGTGGATGTCCTACGTACCTTGCTGCACGTTTATCCTATGAAAGTGTTGGGAAAATTAAATGTGTTTGAGGTCCTTTTTCTATACAAAATATTTGTAGCAAGGTGGAAAGAAAATGTATTACCTTATTATAGTAACTTCACAAATTTAGTTTAAAATTGGAGAAATCTTGCACAATAAAAAATCCTTACAAAACTTGAGGAAGAAGATAAACATAAGATAACTGAAATATATTTTTAAGAATGGTGGAATAATTATATTAATTAAAAACTCTAACAGGAGAAATTTGAATGAAAAAAAAAACATAAAAGGATAATAAATAAAAAAACTAAAAGATAAATAATTTAAAAGGCAAACCGCATAAAATATTTCAACTTTTTCCTAAAAAATATTTAAGGTATACACGTAATTAATCATCTAATATAAACAAAATAATAATGTATCTATTTTTATTGACTTTTTTATTAAAAGAACTTACTCGTGGAATCCCGGCCGAAAGGAGGATTACACGTGTTAAGATTAGAATAAAGAAATGGAATTTCGAAAATCAAAACAGTACGCAATTATTTTGCCATATAAAATAGCGGCAAGATATTTTTATATCGGTGTAAGAATTAGAAGTCCTACACTCAATCTTAACTATTGATCTACTTATATTCAATGACTCACATCATTAAAAAATTTGAGCCCTTAAATATAATGATTCTGAACCATATAGAATAGGAATAAGTCACACGGTGTGCTACGAGGGAAGACTGTGCTTACCAAAAAAAAAAGGAATACTGTGAAGGATCCTGCGCACAGAATCTTAAGATTCTTAACTCTTCAATTTATTTATTTTTACGATAACATATTTTAAAAAACACATAATTTAGTTAATGTTAATCGTTAGATCACAACAGCACCAAATGCAGGTTTTTTTTTTCTTCTATTTTTCTGTGTATCAAAGTTTGTGTTATGTGTTTTCACCAAAAAAAAAAAAAAAGAAGTTTCTGTTATGTGTGCTACGTGTTGAACGATGGATCGACGTCTCAACGTTTTAAAATCTAAATGAAGATTGAATTGACAACATATTTGAGTCGTGTTTTACTTGATTTCATAAGTTAAAATTTATAATTAAATTCTGATTGAATCAAACAATATTCGAATTGAAAACTGAATTAATGTATAATATAATTTTGTTAATTGATTTTTTTTTGGTAACCGCTTTGTTCATTGATTTATTTATATCCATATCTAAGGACTCAAATATGTAAACAAAATTGAAAATGTAACTTATATCAATATATATATATATATATATATATATATATATGGAAAATAATTTTTTATATTGTAGGAAAATAGTTATCTCATGAGATAAAAATAAAATTACAAGTGAGATCTATGGATAAGAGCAGAGATGAGACCTATGCCTCTTTTATATGCATAAAAAATTTATTTCTCCTATACAACATAAGAAGTCTTGACATGTTCTATTTTGTTGTTGTTGGTATAATGACATGTTCTATTTAATTATATGTAATAGGTTGAATCTAGTCTAATGATTCCTATTAGGCCCCCTGATCCATTCACACCTCTTATAACTTGTAAATACAACTTAGATGCTATAAAGTATTATTAATAATGTATGGTGATTTTTATTTATGCGATATATAAGTATGAAAAGGATTCATTTACAAATTACATTAAGTATGACCGTCATACATTTCTTGATTGAAGTATGACTTATCATACTTAATATAATTTGTAAATAAAAAATTTATAAATATAATATTTCCTATATAAATATAAATATTATGTTACATATTCTAGCTAACTCAAAAACAGGTGACTTTTTCTCACCTAAATGACGGGACTCTATTCTTGATGAATCTGCAACTTGCCAATTATTTATAGGGTTTTATTAATATTATGTTACACTATGTAGCACCGACACCGATATGGGACACGTGACACGATACGACACGACACTCCGACACGTTAATTCTAAAAAATGTTAGATTTCGACACGTTAGGACACATTTTGATATTAAATAATATTTTTAATTTATGTAGTGTATATAATATTTAATATTCAATAATTTAACAAAAAAATGAATCTAAACTTATAATATTCATAAATTTTGCAAAGAAACATAAGGTATCCCAAATATTTATATTAAACTCAATAAAATGGTAATCGCAGTACAACGAATCTAATAACTAGAATTAAAAACTCAACGCAACCCAACATTTAAAACTTTTTTTGAATTTTTATAACGCGTGTTGAAGTGTCGGGGAGTGTCGGAGTGTTGGGAAGTGTCGGACACGACACGTTATGATTTTTGAAGTATCGGTGCTTCATAGATGTTACATAACTTAAGTTATGTTTCCAACACACACAACAAAAGAGAGAGAGAAAGTTAAATGATGAAAGAGAAAAAAAATATATGGACACACCTCTTTGATATGTATGTAAAAAAGTGAAATTATATTATGTTACATGATAAACATAAAACCTTTATTTATATGAATAAACTTGTAAATAATATAAGAATAAGCGCTGAACCATAGATCAATCTCTAAAAAAAAGTAAAATTTAAAATGTCTTAGATAATAGATATATTTATTGAGTTTCGGTGTATAATTAGCTTTAAACTTCTTTTTGTATTGCCTAATGGAGACGGATCCGTTTATGAATTTTTCTGAATTTTTTTTATAAATTACATTATCTTCTCTCGGCAGGAGAAAATAATATAATTTATAAGAATTTATAAGAAAAAAAGTTTGTAAATATAATCTGTCACTTGTCAAAAAGACTAAAATGCATCGGCATAAAAACAATGTTTATGATGTGACACCAAAAAACTAATTTTAAGAAGGGAAAAAATGGTTCTTGAGCAAGCTTATAATAGGTCTATATGTATATTAAATAAGTACTTGGGGATACGGACAGATGGTTAGCAAGTTTTAAAAAGCTCAAAAAAAAAAAATATAAAAAATTGAAAATGAATTTTGTAGAAGTTGACAATTGAAATAAAAAGTTATAATAATAATAATAATAATAGTAATAAACTAATAATGTAAGGTCTCTTGTGACCGACGTGGGCGGCAATGCTCACAAAAAAAGAGAGGAGCATATTTAGATCCGAGCCATGTTAAAGACAAGACAAAACAAAACAAAAAAAAAAACCCTCAATCTGTGATTTATTAGTTGACAATTTGAGATGAACAACACTGACATTGATCACGTGCTTCGATTTCATCAATGACACCTCTCATTTCACTAACATTCAATTTGCCCCCTCTCACACTCATTAGAGTTATCTATCACTATTTTGAAATTGTAACATAAATATCTCCAAAAAATAAATAAAATAAATTTGTAACATAAATAAGTAATGGTTAAGTGCATAATATTTAAACTATAATTATTTTAATTACATAGGGATGAAATGTTTACAGAAACCGTATTAATATTTAAACTATAATAGTCAATATATATCTTTTTAATACGTTACAAGTATTTTTTTTTATGGAAAACAATTTTCCTCTAGGCGGATATAAGATTAATATTTTAAACCTTTCAAAAATGATTGAATATATATTCATATCTCAATTTGCTCAGTTTTCATATACCAGCTATCATCATTGGTTTTAAGAGTCAACATTCACACTATGGTAGAAACTTTACATAAGAAATAATTAATTTCTAAACCGCAAGATAAATGTTTACATCATATGAATGGAAATTATGTATAAAATTATATTAATATCTAAATCATGGGTAAATACATGCAGATGAATAATTTTATAACACAAGATGAATATTTAAATCACACAAGGATACAAAATCTCAACAAAAACATTAATATTTAAATCCGAATCAGGGGAATGGAAAAATGATATAGAAGTATATTAATATTTAGACGATAAGATAAAATATATGCATTATACGAGGGTTTTTTTTTTTTTTTTTTTTTTTGTGAAGGCAGATTAGTATCTAAGTTATAAAAATACGTCTATGTTTATATGTGTAAGCATATCAATATATAAATTAGGGAAAAAGAAGTATAATGGTGTAGAAAAGTATTTAGGTTATGTTATAAAGATAGAAATTATGGGACCCACACTTCTTTTCAAATATCAAAAAAATAAAAATATGGGTCCCACAATCTCTATCTCTGTAACATAACCTAAATATTTTTCTACAATATTATACTTCTATTTCCCCTATAAATTATGGTGATAAATATTTATATCAAACGTGAAAATAGAAAAAACGTAGTAGTATATTATGGGGAAATTTTTTATTCTTTTAAGTGACACAACTTATATTCTTTCACTCTCACAAATATGTGGGACCCACACCTTTATTTTTTTTGTCAACTATCTCCTCTTTATTTATCTCTTTCTCTCTCTTAAAATAACACAACTTTACATCTTTTAAAATGACATACACTTTTCCCTTAAATTATATAGATAATTTTGTATTATATAAAAATAATTTTTTTTTCTACAACAATATTAATATATAAATTACAAATATAATATTTAGTATCGATGAATCATATTTAAATTTATTTATTCATTATAAATAATCATATAAAAATAAGGATCTAACTTGTGCATTATATGCTTTAAAAAAAAAGGCCGATCATAAAAAAAATCAAGAAATGCTTCATGTGAGTTAGCACTATCTGGGCCTCGCTATATCTGAATGCCCTGATTTGAGGATTACACGACCCGAGTAACCAACCACTAGACCCGTTTCTTTTTTTTTTTTAAATACTTAAACGGGCCTAAGCCCAAGACCCGTTTCTTTACAGGATCATTGCTTGGAAAGGCATATTCCTCCTTCCTTTAAATATAAGAAAATTTAAAAAAATAATTATCTTTATTTTAAATCTTAACATATGCATTTTATGAGGAAGGTTATACTTACAATTTTTTTTTTACAACCTCTTACAACCATATCTTATAACCGTTGATTTCCGCCTATCAACGGTTATCATTTTCGAAAATTAAACTCATTAATTAATTATTAATTAAAAATAAATGATAACCGGTGATTGGCGAAAATCAACGGTGATAAGATATGGTTGTAAGAGATTGTAAAAAAAAATGGTTGTAAGTATAACCTTCATCGCATTTTATTATATTTTTTAAAATAAAATATGCATTTTCACATGGTAAAAGTTTGAAATGAAAAATGTAATTTATAAGTATATATATTGTCATTTTTTCCCCCTAATTATTTAATAGGGGATTGTTTTTCTTATGTTGCATAAGAACACAATCCTCTCACACACACACAAATTCTATGTGGAACTCACTTTAATTTTTTTTCTCTCCTCTTTCTTTGTTTTACGAGTGTAGAAAGATTATTTTTTTCCTATGCAACATAAAAAAAATCCCCGTAATTAATATTATTGAACGAATTTGATTTAAACACTGTTGTATTCATATAGGGAATAACCCTTTCAATAGCATTTTCTCCCTTCAAAGAAATTGAATTCAAGATTCCTAATCAAGGGTAATAATATCCTTACGACTTGAACTGGTGATTGTTGATAAAATTTTATTAGTTTTTACTTAAATGAAAAAGTAATTAGTGAAAAATAAAAAATTATTTAAAAACAATATAATTGAAAATTTCTTGTCTTATAGCAAAAGTCTTTCATGAAAAGAGTTGATTCATAGCTTATAAAATGTAGGTACGTATTTATAGTTTTTCTTTTATATATATATATATATGTATTTATAGTTTTTTTACATTTGATTGTACTAACAATAAGTGTTTCTAATTCATAATAAGTAGATTATGATTTAAATTCACTTTACTTTATATTCTTATATTGTGCAATAGTTAAATTGTCGTTATCTTAAGTAATTAAAGATATATAGTTAAATTGGGATATTGGCTATAGGCCAACTATATCTACCTCGAAGGTATCTCTGAGCGCATACCACTCGGTAGAGCAGTACGGTCTTTCCAGGACCTAACAGAAGGTACGCAGCCTTTGTTGTACATTAATTTTATATCAATATGAACAACATGCAAATATGAAATAACCACGTATTTTATGATAAATAAATATTTTTACATCATAAAACATATGATATTTATCATTTATTTTTTCCTCATTCATTGATATAAAAAATATAAATAAAAAAGTTGTGTATATATATAGCATATGCTATAGTCTATTCCCTTCCTGTTGTGACGCATATGTATTGCATGTATATTCTAATACCTTTTAATCAAACACCATGGCTAGTGAATACTTAATTAGGTCACTAAGTCCATGCTTTCAATTTGACTTTTGTGGCATATTAGGTAGCATGCATTATGCATATACAAGAATTTCGTATGACTCAAACCCCACGTACTCAAGTTTAGTGTCCATTATATCATTCCCACTATAGAGAGGAGCAGTGGCAATAACTATAATTAAAAATATCTCATAATGCATTATTCATTTTCTTATATACCATTCTACTTTCCATGGCATTCTCGATCTGAGAGAAGAGCCCAATATAAAAAGGAACCTCATTTTATTCAGGGTTACCAAACCAACCCCTAAGGCCAAAGCTTCTTATTTCTTGCTTCATCACTGAGAAAGATGGAAGTGCCTGTTTATATGGATACCATATTGATCCCTTTGAGTCTTTTCATTACGCTAGGTTACCATGCCTATCTCTGTCACACCATCAAGAACAAACCTTCACATACAAGTTATGGAATCAATAAGCTAAGGAGGACAGCTTGGGGTCTCAACTTAAATCAGGTAGCTATTGTGCGTGATTAGTTGCATATTCATGCTTTTTCATGAATTGGGTTAGTGGTGGAGGGAGCTAGAGTCTAGTATTAAAAACCTTTAATTGTGAGCATATAGATAATCATTGTCCCTTCTAAATTTATAAGAGGTTTTTTTGACTTCAAGATAAGATTAAGAAGTCTTGTTTTCTATCTCGGCTATTGATTTTTGTCCATTTGATGGTTCAAATTTGCATATAGATAATGATTGTCCCTTCTAAATTTATAAGAGGTTTTTTGACTTCAAGATAAGATTAAGAAGTCTTGTTTTCTATCTCAGCTGTTGATTTTTGTCCATTTGATGGTTATAATTTATTTGAAATTAAAAATTATTTGATATATATATATATATATATATATATATATATATATATAACTCAATATAATATTAAAAAGTCTTATTTTTCATCTCAGCTGTTTATTTTCGTCAATTTTTTTTTTATAATTTATTTGAAATTAATAATTATTTGATATATATATATATATATATATATATATATATATAAATATATATAACACTTAATAAATTATAGTCATCAAATAAACGTAAATGAACGGCTGAAATGGAAAATAAGAATTTTTAATCTTATATTAGAGTTAAAAGATTTTGCCTCAATTTATATATTTTTTATTTTTTTATATAGTTAGATAATATTTTTATTTTTTAATATAGTTAGATTATTGGTTCCATTTTTCTGTAAATGTAGAAAGATTTATCTATCACAGACACAATTCACCAGGATTCGACGTTAGATCCTAGTAAAAATGTGTCTGTGGCAGATAAATCTTTCTGGCACAAAGGCAAAAATACTTTTGCCTTAGATAATTTTTAAAAAGTAATATATGTTACAATTTGGTCCAATTTACCAAAAAAAAATAAAAATTGCTCTCCCATTGAATTGGGTAATAGGAGCTTCAATGTTCCTTAGATTTGGCTTGTTAATGGTGCAGCAGGGTGATGATAAGAAGGCTATGCTGATTGTGCAAAGCATGAGGAACACTCTTATGGCCACCATATTCACAGCTTCAATAACCATTCTTGTTAACACAGCTTTGGCAGCTCTAACTAACAACTCCTACAATGCAAGCCATTATCTCTTTAGCAGTGGATTTTTTGGCTCAAAGTCAGATAAAGTCTTTGTTTTGAAGTATGGCTCAGCATCAGTTTGTTTGGTGATTAGCTTCTTATGCAGTTCTATGTCCATAGGATTTCTGATTGATGCCAATTTTCTGATGAATGCTTATGGGGACTCCTTGTCTGGGGATTATACACAAAGTATATTAGAAAGAGGGTTCACATTAGCTCTTATTGGCAATAGGGTGTTCATAGTTGCTCTTCCTATGATGCTATGGATGGTGGGTCCAGTGCCATTGTTTTTATCCTCATTGGCATTGGTTTGTGTGTTGCGTGAGTTTGATTTTGTGTGTAAATTCCCACAAAGCCATAAACAATGTATCAATGTAAAATAGCATAACCAGGGCAATATATACCCTTGAGAAGTTGAGAGTTAAAAAATTGAGTTGAAATTTCACTTGGGGTTGGGTAAAGATGATTTTTGCTCTAATTTGAGCCATGTTCAATTTGAGCCCATGTATGAATTTGTGGATGATTTGATAGTTAATGGTATCTCAAGTCCATGCAACTAATCTGAAAGGCCCAAAAGCATCAAGTCATGCTGGAACATTATTCCTAAATATAAGATCAAAGCTATACCAAAAAATACACACCCACACACATATATAAATGTAGAAGATGAAAGCGATGCTCCAATTGATAGTCCAACTTTATTTTTGCCTCCAATAGATTTTACTTTCTGCTTTCTTCCAATAAAAATACTGTTTTTTTTCTTCTTAAAAAATCACAGGGGACTAATACCCACTTCTGCATTTGCTTGGCCAAGGTTACACAGTTCTGGGTTTGTTAGTAAAATATAAAAAAATTATTGAAAAAGCTTCACTTATTAGGTTAAGTTCGTGGGTGATATAATTGTCTATTATAGTATTAAAGCCTATATGATCACAATATCTAGAGATCGTTATCACTCTTATTTTCTGATAAAATTAAGTCAGCACTAGATAGAATAAAAAAAAAAGATAAGTTTATGCAATATTCATGCTTTAAATCCAAAAAGCTCTTATCCGATAAGGTGTGCTACAGAAATATAAAAAATTATTAATGAATCTTCCCTTATCAGCTTGAGTTTTTAGGTGAGATATGCGTGGTTTTTATATTATAAATAAAATCTGTTTTTTTCACCAAAAAAAAAAAAATCTGTTTAAGTTATTTTGTTAATTAAGTCACGTCTGGTAGTTAAAATAGTGAGTCTCTAGACATGAATAATAGTGTTTTTTCATATCCTTGACTTACTAATTAAAGTTTTGTTATAATTAGTTTGCTACGACTTTAATCTTTGTGAGGGTTAGGTCCCACTCCCAGTCCCACTGCACCTCCTTGTCATTATTCTCCTTTCTGTGTATGACAATTACCTTTTGAGTTTGCTTCCAAAATTGATTCAGAAGAAAGCTATTCAGGCTTGGCAATAATAATAATAAAGTTATTCAGTACCAAAACACTGTGTTGATTACCAAGTACATAGGATTGAAGATGTTACTATTTTTTCTTGCAAAGAGGTTATGAAATATGACATCAATATATATATATATATTTTTTTTTTTGTAAACATATGACATCAATATTTAATTGGGTGATTGAGACCATCACTACCTGCTTGGCCCATGAATGAATGTGGGTTAACTGGTCAATTGCTCTTGTAGTGTGGTCCATGTATTTCATAAGACATTATATTTATCAACATACTACGAGATGATTATTGCATGTACTTATTAATTTGATTTAAATTTTCGTTTGTCGTTTTTACACTCAAATGACATATTTCAAACTAATAATATATAGATGAAAATCACTCAAGCTACATGCATACTTATTTTTTTAAGATATATGGTATTTGAAATTTGAATTCAGTTCTTAACTTGGGGATAATGCATATATATATGTGGCCCACAATTTAAAGACAATGTTTAGCTGAACGCTAAGATTTAGTAAGGACACATAAAAGCTAGTTGGTACGAAGAAGACGTGGGTGAAACAAGGAAAGATTTGTTTGTCGCCGCCTCTCTCTTCATAGATTTAAGTGATTGATGAAACAAACATCATTTGTTTTCTTCCTTTTATTTGTGTTTTTAATATATTTTTATTTTATTAATTAGTAACCTCTTCCTTTTTAAAGCCATAACAAATTCTAAAGTCAATCCAGGTTTTCTCATCTTAACTTTAGATATATATATATATATATATATATATATATATATATATATTTTGTCTTTTCTATTTTTAATTTCTTGAAGTACACTAACATTCTTTCTTAATTTATAGCATGCCATGTCTGTCCAAAACTAGGGTAAGCCCAAGATAAAGAAAGCTTTGCAATTTGGCTTAAAGTTTTTGTATACATAGGTGAACCACCCCACGCACATACTCAAAAGAAATGCAGCTAACAAATAAATAAGTTTATATATATGAATAGAACCCTTTACTCAAAAGAAATGCAGCTAACAAATAAAAGTGAGCTGAACCAAACCAGACTTTACTTAAACGATGTGAAAAATATTTTGAGTTTGGCTTGGTTCATTAGCTTGACATGAGCTAAATTTTAGGCTTGGCTTGTTTATAAAAAATTAAAGGTTTGGCTTGAGCTTGACTTTGCTCATTTATAGTTATAAAATGTATTTTTTCCAAACTCATATACGTTCAAATGTTGAGATTATAAATGAATCAAATTCTGTATTTTTTCGTCAGAGAAAAACAATCATAGAATCCACTCAGTTCACATATATTTTAAGATCGAATAATAGGTTCTGCAATTTCTTCTTAAATATTGATCCAGCTCATAAAATAGAGAATGTGGGGGAAGAATATTTTAAGAAAAATATGTAATATAGACAAACCTTTAAAAAAAAGTAGTGACAACAATTTGTAATAATTAAAAAAAGAATAACAGTTACTATGACCTTTATTAAAATAACCAAACAAACCTGACAAACAATTGAATCTCATCTTATGTCACCATCATTCTCATCTTCAAATTGGAACAAAAAGGTTAACAATTAATATCCACTGACAACACCAAACCAAAGCAAACAAAAAAAAACTACCTATTAGCACTACCACGAGACCTTATGCCACTTCAGGGACACTTAGCACTTATCCCAAAGTCCATAAGCACCTTTATATGAACAATTTGATATAAAAATAGGGTTAGTGATTTAGTGATATAAAAATAATTATTTATTATGATAATATATTGGGAAAACTCACGGGCTTTCAAGCCAATCCTCATTAAATTAGGCTTGGACTTGTTTGCTAAACAAGCATTTTTTAAAACCTGAGCATGTTCTATTTATTGGCCAAGTCAAGCTTAAAGCAAGTCAAGCCTTGGGCTCTTGATAAGCCGTTCGGCTCATTTACACCTCTAAGTATAAGTTACACTCTCAATCTTGATCATATTTAAATCTAATATTTTTATTTACTAAATATTTGAATTGTAAGATGCAAATAAATCAATGATCTAGGTTTAATGTAGGACTTCTTATTCTTATACCGGTATAAAAATATTTTATCTCATATATATATATATATATATATATATATATATATATATATATAGTGGCTGACATAGGAAAAAAATTTTATTTCCGCACATTTAGTGGCGGGGTTTCGGGGGCAGCGTCCCCGAATTTTATTTTTCTAAAGAAAATTTAAATCAACGCTTGAACCCGCTCATAATCTAGTTGCTTCCATAACAAGCTGCAAGCAATAGTTTGACCAATTATTCCCCCCTAAATTTTACCAATCCTCCAAAATAGATATGAGAATATACTTCAGTACATTCATACATCATCATTCTATTTTATAGTGGTGAATAAAAAAGTCAACATTACCTGTACAGAAGGCAAGCAAAATCACATTGAAGGTCTCGTCTCTAGATATTAACTTATTTGAGAATGTCAGACCTGCAATCAATCTTCTCTTTTTTTTTAAAAATGAAAAAGGAAACAAAGGATGAAGAGAGCATGAGAATGGGTATGTGACAGGGGAGGAATAATAAGTTTTCCTCTAATCAATTTGGGTTGCTACGTTGTTTTAATCATCTCCGTACGTTGCTACGAATCTAACTAATACAAGAATAAATATCTTTTTTGATCTCTAACAAAAAATTCGATCTCCACTTTAGTCCATTATAAAAAAAATTAGTCATATGGTCCATGTGAAATTCAAAGTGGACCCATTTTGGTCTTTTTGAGGGACTAATGTAGGTCTTTTTTGAATTTGTGAGGGATCACGATTTTAACTAAATTGATCCACTTTAAATTTTTTAGGGACTTGGAGACTTTTTTTTTTTGTAAGAGACTAAAATGGGGACCATGTTTTTTGTTAGGGACTTAAAAGTGTATTTACTCCTAATATATATATTGAACCGAGAGACAAATAAGAACCTGCAACCAAGAAAAAGAAAACTGAAATCTTTATGTCCGCACTTGCCCGAAAGTGGGTCCGCCAGTGTGTGTGTGTGTGTGTGTGCAAGTGGGTCAGCCAGTGTGTGTGTGTGTGTAAGTGGGTCCGCCAGTGTGTGTGTGTGTGTGTGGGTCCGCCAGTGAGTGTGTGTGTGGGTCCGCCAGTGTGTGTGTGGTAGGAAAAAAATGATTGTGTTATGTTATAGAGATTCGCTTTGTGTGTGTGTAAGTGGGTTCGCTAGTGTGTGTGTGTGGGTCCGCCAGTGTGTGTGTGTGTCCGCCAGTGTGTGTGTGCCAGTGTGTGTGTGTGGTAGGAAAAATGATTCTGTTATGTTATAGAGATTCGCTTTGCGTGCCAGAAATTTTTTTTTTTGCGGGTCCCACAAAATATTGTGTGTGTAGAAAATTTTTTGTGGTCATGTTAAATGATAGATGATAAACCCTATATAAATGGGAAAAATGTTTATCCTTTTAAATGACACAACTTATATCCTTTTACTCTTATAAAGAACTTTTTTTTGTCAACTATCTCTCCTCCTTTATCTATCTCTTTATTAAAATCACACAACTTTACATCTTTTTAAATTATACACACTTTCCTTATATATATATATATATATATATATATATATATATATATATATATATATATATTGTGTGTAGGAATTTCTTTTGTGGAATTTCTTTGCATAAGTAGGGGGCATGTTGAGATATATAAAACCATTAAAACCCTCCAGCTTAAGCTTTTGGGTTGAATTAATTCTTTACAAAATATATATATATATATATATATATATATAAATAAATAAAAAAGAGCGTATTAATCTTAAATAGTTAGTTTTATAAGAATGATTAAATTAAGGTAGTTGAAGCATTTAAGATAAATTAAGATGCAAAATCGTATGGTTCAATACAAATATTCAACTAACATTTTCCTCTCGTCAATGTGAACACAAAATTTGTTGAAGGGAATAATTAAATCTGTTGGAAAAAGACAGTACACACTACCATTACTAATGTAGCGTAAAAATTGGTGGCCATGAGGGAATTGTTGCTTTTGAATAGTCGTAGTGGCACTCCCCCAGCCCCAGGTACCTCTCACAAACATGTTGTCCCTACTTCCATAACATTATTAAGAGAGCGAGGCCCAACCACGTTTTCAATAGTTCTTTTTTTATTCTTCCCAAAAAAAAAAAAAAAAAATGACACATAGAGATTGTTATCTTTTTTTGTCATGTCCTTTTTTCTCTATCTAAAAAAAAAGTGAGACCCCACTTTTATTTGCTATTTAATTAGCACGAGGAAGCAAAAAATTGAAAAAAAGAAGAAAAGGATAAACTTAAAAAAAAATGGTATTTGGAAATTTGAATCCCGATCTGAACCCCTTCACACACGTCTTAGAAGTTGCTCATCACCCGCTCACCAAGGACCACATTTTCCAAAGCAACCTAAAAGTCACTTTATGGGAGGATAATTTTATATCATTGTAACTCATATTTAAAATTTTCTCGTTGATTTTGCTTATATTTAATTATTTATTTGATTAATAAATTAAAATGATTAAATGCAAGTATTCATTTGTAAAGATGAGATATAAGATTTGTTCCTCTATAACTAGATCTGTTATAATTATATATATTATCCGTCTCTCTTTTTTATTCCAAAGGCCCCTCCATGTCCACTATGCTATCTCTTGAACTTTAGCGCATGTTTGGTGTGATCTATAAAACCTGATAGTATAAGTTTATACTATACATTATGATATTTTCAATTATTTGGTGTAACCATCGTATAGTATAAGTTTATACAGCAGGATCCCTTTATACATCAAAATTATGTATAACTTAATCAAGCCTAAGGGGTAGGATTAGGCCTGATAAGGGATTAATTCTTAAAAGTACAATTCGCAATAATTAATATATCATTTTAATATTAATATATTAAAATAATTTTTTTAATATATTAATTTTAAAATATTTGAGGATATTATCTTATACAATACCATACCAAACGCATGATAGTATAAAAATTTAATCAGATTTTATACAATCAGGTATTATACAATCAGATCTTATACTATCAAATATTATATTATCAGCCTTATCCTATACTATGTACCAAACATACCCTTGTGTTTTCTTTTCTGATAATTTCTTTTTATGATATGAGGGTAGTAAAATATTTTCATTGATATGGGAGTATTCGATACGTTATATCCTTTATTAAATATGGAAAAAAAGTAACATATTTACATTATTTTTGCCGTTATAGTTAATTTTTTTGCCAAATCTTTTTTCTTCTTCTTCTTTTTAGCAAGAAAATAGATATTTCCGTAGTACACAAAATGTGCTAATGATGGTAGATGTTCACGGGCTTTCAAAAACTGCATTTTGGTCGAAGGGAATAACTTCATTAATTTACTATAAAAACTGCATTCTGGCTTTTATATAATGTATATGATTGATCGAAGGGAATAACTTCATTAATTTACTATTAGGGTATGTTTGATAGGAGGTTTTGTAAATTGTAAAAGATACCTAGGCAAATGGATGTGCTGTTTTTAGATATCTATATTTCGTACTAAGTTTTCAAAAATTTAGATAGGAACATAATTTGCCTAGCAATTGCTTAATGGATTCAGCAGGAATATTCATCCTTTTTGATTGACATCCATCGATACCAATTAATCCATCCCTAGATTTTCGTAACTATTTTTGGAGGGGTTTTTGTCAAGCTAATTATATATGATCAAATTGAAGTGTTTTATTTAATGCAAATGTTTGACATATCCTATACTATATATGTAGCAGGAATTAATTAGCTAGCTGCGTTATTTTTGGGGTACATACTTTACTTTCACCAAAATTATAATCGATCTGGTGAATTTTTTTTTTTGCTCTTGATAACAAACAAACAAGAGTTTGTAATTCCCTAGATCATAATAATGTCCTCAGTTGAGTCATTCTTAGTGAAGTTATATATATATATATATATATATATATATATATATATATATATATATATATATATATATATATATATATATATTGTTTTATTTCTAATTAATTGTGTATCTAATTAATTAATGACAAGAAAAAAAATATGATTTACATAATTAATTAATTTATTTCCTGTCCCATTGTCATGATCGAAATTAAAGAAAAACTAACCGCTGAATTGTCATTCAAAAATATTCTTTTAACTAAGTAGCAAAAGGGAAAAAAATACAAATATTCTCAATATCCATCAATGGGTTGGTAATAATAACAACATTTTAATTAGTTAAGCTAATATCTTGAATTAATCATTTCACATATTTTAAATATCCGATCGATGTTCTTTTTTTTTTTGGTAGATACATGGGGCTAAGCCCCACAAGAAAAGAAAAAAATAACAAACTGCAGCAAACTGCAGAAAGGAAAGAAACAGAAACAAAACAACAAAAGCTTAAAAACTAAATAGAAAAAATAGCAGGAAACCAGCAAGCAAACAACAGCTGATTACAAGCTTCCAGGGTCCAGCAAATCAGCAGAAAGGAGGTTAAGCAGCTCCTTGTGAGGGGAAGTTATAACAGTGACGCCAAATGAGTCGGTTAAAGCTCTCTTTGCAATCCAATCTGCACAAAAATTGCAAGTTCTAGGGATATGCATCAAATTAACTGACCAATCCCTATTCAAAATAGCCCGAATCTTAGATACCAGAGGTACCTTTCGAGCCTCATTACCAATCATGGTAAGACAGCCAATGGCTTGAGAAGAACCTGATTCTAGGGTGATGTCCTTCCAACCAGATTTCTAGACAAATTCCAATCCATATAGAATGGCCCATAACTCAGCGAATAGTGAGGAGCAAGACCCTATGAAAACTGAAAAGCCTCCAACCCAATTACCTTCACAATCTCTCACTAAACCCCCACAAGCAGCTCTTTCAGAAGAAGCAGCACCATCAACATTTAATTTCAACATACCTTGAGGAGGAGCCATCCAAGTAGAGGGGGTCCTGGAAGTGGCAATAGATCGGACCTGTAACAGCCCGTTACGTACCGGTATTGGTAACATTAATTATGATATTAAGCGCAGTTACAATCACAGCAATTCATTTATAAAAATGAGAATAAACTTTTTCCGATTATTACGCGAACAGTAAAAGTATAAAAAACGTAATAATAAAAAGCAGTGTCCGTAACTGAAACACTAGCGGAAGACTTTCTTAACTATTTATACACTTTATTTTATTACCTACAAGATACTAAGGGGTTCCCATAAACCCACTTAGCCAATTCCTCACTTTTACGTTTTTACCACTTAACCGGACTTGCTAATTTGTTTTTCTACGAACACAAGATAAAAATCCAAACTTAAAATCCAGGTTATCTTTTTTCCTTATTCAATTACCTTTCTAACAAGCTATCACACACTCGATTCCGAGCTCGTGAGCTCCGGTTATCGCCGTTTGAAGTTGGACAAACAACATTGCCTACCAACTCCAAAACAGCCTAAAACCTACAATCTTCATCGAATAAACTGTACCTAACCGCCCAACCAATGGCTCTCAAACTTTTACACCATAAACTAGACACCTCAAAATTCGATTTGATATATCGTATGCTTAATTTAACCAAGTAACGAAGCGGGAATTAATTTCTCAAAACTACCTCAAATCTACCAGCTAAAACAGGACAGAACAGGGCAGTGTGTGACAACAGCCCCCATGGGCTGCGTACACCACCAATGATCCTAGGCTTTTGACACAACGTAGGGAACATCTTAAGCTTCAAAATGGCGTATGGCACGTCCCAATCGGACCACTATGGAGAGAGATACGCTCTTCCAAAGTTCACCCAAAAACTACCAATTCTACAGAAAATTCGCCAGAGTTTCCATTGTATTTCCTAAAATCCCCAAATTTGCATAACCTGTTTAACACCACTAATACACCTGAAATCCAGCAAAATCCAATGGGTGGCACACACAAGGTCCAACAACGCCTTGGGGCACTTACAACCCAATCCAATATACACTTAAAACATAACAATTTCATGCATAATACATAATACGGGTAATCATAAACTTACAATAGGCCTACAGCCCTTCCATCATGCATTTTCATTCAAGAATGCATCAATTACAAAGTACTAAAGTTCATGGCCATTTTACAACATAATGTATCAAGGCCTCAAATACAAGAAATGTGGCAATGGACAAGTCCCATGCTCACTCAAAATATACAGTTTATCCAAGGCATGAATATACAGTAATAAACAAGGCTTAGAACATAATCATGAACACTACAAAAGCATGGAAATCACATCATGCAATATGTTCATGACCTAAGTCTCAAAATACTAAATGGCATGCTATGTGCACTCCAAAGTCTCCTCCAAAATATCATGCAAGCTCACTGCACCACATGCAATCCGCTGTCCACTAAGTGGGCTTCTTGCCCGAAGCTCCTCCCGGCTCATAATGCCCTGAAATGTGGTCCCCCAAACACGGGGTGAGATATACAAATATATCTCAGTAAACCAAGGGCCCTGGAGGCTTCTCCATGAAAGTAAACTGGCCTTTGAAGGCCGATGCATGTAAGGTGTAAAACAAAAATTTTACTGCGGAACATACATGCACTCATAGATTCATGCTTTAAGACAGCATGATGTTACCTTGTTTTGGCCTGATCAGTCAGGGAGATGAGATGTCAGGCTTGAAGGGTTCAAACCCTCTAATGGTGATCCACACCACCGTTCGTCTATGATGCAAGAACTCTTTCTTGAAAGCCACCAGATGAACACCACAATGAGGCTTGCTATGCGCACAAGTGGTGAGGGTGGAGGCTAGGTATCCTGTTTGGAAAGGTGTACTGAGCTACCCTACAGAATGGTGCATAGAGGAGGAGAGTTGGCTTGGTTTTCCAATGAAACCTAAGGTGAGGAACATGTCTATTTATGCGCACCCTTTGGAGAGGAGGAGGGAATTCATTCATTCAAAATGAAAAACAAACTTTCAAATTTCTTTGAAAGTTATGCATGAAACAGTGTGATAAGGTGGAGCTGTTGCAAAACAAACTTTGCCAACAACCTCCAATCTTATCCACATGAATTTAAATTCAAATTAATTTAAACTTAAATTCATAAACTATCATATAGTATATAGTTTTCATGCGCATAATTCAGCCCTATAAAGGGTCCAAATACATTGAGCAGTTGCATTCAAAATTTGAATCAACTTACCCACTGATTCCCTCAACCACCAAATCTGAATGGAGGTTTGTTTTAAGTGATAAGATAACACTCTTATCACTTAAAAGTGATGCACCAAACAGCCTAGGGAGAGCCTCCAAAGATGCTTCTTCATCCAAGGAATATGCTCCAATAAGATCCTGTCTTATCCTTTTGTTATGAAACAACTTTTCAAAACCAATTCAAATTCGAATTCAAACACTTGAATTCAAACGTTCAAACATTCAAATTCAAAATTCAAAATTCAAAATTTCAAATTTCAAATTCAAAATTCGAATTTCAAAATTCAAATTCAAATTCCAATTTTAAATTTCAAATTTCAAATTTCAAATTTCAAATTCAAAATTCGAATTTCGAAATTCAAATTCTAAATTCAAATTTCAAAATTCAAATTTCAAATTCAAAATTCGAAATTCAAATATTTGATTATTAATTTAACTAATTAAATTAATTAGTAATGGCTTGGACTATCCAAGCCCATTACTAAACTCCATGCACCACCCACCCATTTAGGTGGGCTTCCAAACAACTTCTTGGGCTAATAACATTATTAGGCCCAATACCTTTAAAGCTAGTCCATCATAACTACAAGGTGTTAGTGTGTGACCCATTAGGTCCAACTTAGCTACTGACATAACTGGGCTTGGGCCCAACAAGCCCACAACCCAATTAATGACAACACAGAGCACTAGCAATGCTTTGTTGCCCCAGAACTAGTCAGATTAATGACTTGATCATCCTATTGCACATATTTGGTTACCGTATGTATTTCCCTTCGTCTCGGTTATCTTCCCATTAACCTAGGGTAAGGAAATGTATCAACCCCTGCGGTTTTGGGTAAGCTTTATTCGAAATAGGGAATCTTCAATTTACTGACTCTAAAGGCAGATCATCTCATGATCTCTTTTACTATGCATAGATTCCCGAGTCCCTGTAAATGTCATCCCAATTTCTCCGGTTTACAGATAACCTAATCTCTCACAGAGATTTGACGAATTCCTTCAGCTTATTACCCTAGCCCTGTGCCCTTTAAGGACACGCCCAACAGTATACCTATGAGTCTCCATGTTTCAGGCAGACGAGGTATACAATCAAAACATGCCTTCAAGAACACAGTCTAGGTAATAACTTTTGGTCTAAGGAAAGACACACCCAAACATAAAGAGATTACTCTAATGACACTATCTGTGAGATTTCCTCATAGAGTCTCTTTTTGGGTCTGTTCAGTGCGAGCTATACTCTTATAGGTCCACCCACGACTTTAGCTAAGATATCTCCATATCTGCAGCTCATGAGGTCTTTACCTTGTATCCATATACAAGTAGATAAGTCGTACTAGTCTTTACTCGAGATCACTGATCCCCAAACTCAGTGTCTCTAGACTAGGAACATATAATTAGGAATAGACATGCAATATCCTTGAATCCTCATGATCGTGATCTCATCACAGATACTCAAGAGATACCTGTTCTATTCCAAGGGGTTTATCCAGTTCATTCATATAATATTAACAGTAATATCGAGACACAATATGAAACTGAATAAATAGTGCTTACATTTATTTGCGACAAATAAAGTTCTACATCTAGTGTCCTTTATTTAATCAAAAGATTGTCTCTAGGACACCCATATGCTAACAAGCTCCCACTTGGCCTAGAGCCAATCAGACCTAAGTCGTATGCCCAAAGCCTCATAATGACTATCATGTTTTCTCTGAGAAACAGCCTTTGTCAGAGAATCGGCCAGGTTATCGTCTGTGGGAACATAATCCATTTTTACATCATTCCTATCAATGATTTCTCTAATCAAATGATATCTGCGGAGCACGTGTTTAGATCTTTGATGAGACCTAGGTTCCTTTGACTGCGCGATGGCTCCAGTGTTGTCGCAAAGCAACTGTATGGGCTCATCCACGCTTGGAACCACCCTTAGTTCATTTATGAACTTCTTGATCCACACTGCCTCCTTAGCTGCTTCTGAAGCAGCTATGTATTCAGCCTCTGTCGTTGAGTCTGCTGTTGTCTCCTGCTTGGAACTTTTCCAAGACACTGCCCCACCATTTAAGGTGAATACGAATCCTGACTGTGACTTGCAGTCATCTTTGTCACTCTGAAAGCTGGCATCAGTGAATCCTTTCACTGTTAACTCATTAACCCCACCATAGACCAGAAACGCATCCTTAGTTCTTCTTAAGTATTTAAGGATGGTTTTGACTGCCGTCCAGTGACCCTCTCCAGGGTCTGACTGGTATCTGCTCGTAATGCTTAAAGCATATGAGACATCTGGTCTCGTACATATCATGGCATACATGATGGATCCAATAGCCGAAGCGTATGGAATTCCACTCATGCGATCCTTCTCAGGCTGTGACTTAGGACACATAGCCCTTGATAGGTGTACCCCATGACTGACAGGAAGAAAACCCCTTTTCGACCCTTCCATGCTAAACCTCTTTAGCATCTTGTCAACGTACGTGGATTGAGATAAACCCAGCAGCCTCTTGGATCTATCTCTATAGATCTTTATACCGAGTATAAAGGCTGCCTCTCCCAAATCCTTCATGGTAAAGTTTTCTGAAAGCCACTCTTTCGTTATTTTTAATGTGGGGATGTCATTTCCTATTAGCAATATGTCATCTACATAAAGCACTAGGAAGACGACATTACTCCCACTTACCTTTCTGTAAACACAAGGTTCATCCTCGTTCTTGATAAAACCGTTACTCTTAACGACTTCATCAAAACGTATATTCCAACTCCTTGATGCTTGCTTTAGCCCATATATTGACCTTTGTAGTTTGCATACCATATGCACCTGATCTTTGTTTTCAAAGCCTTCAGGTTGTGTCATGTACACTTCCTCCTTCAAGAACCCATTCAAGAAGGCGGTCTTGACATCCATTTGCCAAATTTCATAGTCGTGGTATGCTGCTATTGCAAGCATGATCCTAATAGATTTGATCATGGCAACTGGTGAAAAAGTTTCATCATAGTCAACTCCTTGTCTTTGACGATACCCTTTCGCCACCAACCTAGCTTTGTAGGTCTGAACGTTGCCATCTGCATCAGTCTTTCTTTTAAAGACCCATTTATTACCAATAGGAACTATTCCTTGTGGTTTAGGAACCAAGGTCCATACCTTGTTCTGATACATCGAATCCATTTCAGATTCCATGGCTTCAAGCCATTTTGAGGAGTCAACATCTTTGACCGCCTCCTCGTAGTTACTTGGTTCATCATCCTCAACAGTTTGCTGATTCTCAATCACAAACCCGTACCTTTCAGGTGGATGGATGACCCTCGTAGGTCTACGGAGTTGTGTGTTTACTTCTCCATTGGAGAACGTCGCCTGCGGAGCAGACTCGGGTTCCTCAATCTGTTCTTGTGGATCTTGCACTTCTTCAAGATCAATCTTACTCCCACTGCCTCCTTGAGAGATCAAATCCTTCTCAAGGAACTCAGCATTCTTTGAAACAAACACTTTGTGTTCTTCCATGGAGTAGAAGTAGTATCCCTTAGTACCTTTAGGATACCCCACAAATAGACATTTAGTACTCTTAGCACTAAGCTTGTCTGATGTCAACGCTTTGACATAAGCTGGCGATCCCCATACCCTGAGGTAACTCAGGTTGTGTCTCTTACCACTCCATATCTCATATGGTGTGGTCTGAACAGATTTAGACGGTACCCTATTTAGAAGGTATGCCGCTGTGTCTAAGGCATATCCCCAAAACGATTTTGGAAGTTGAGTCTCACTCATCATAGACCTAACCATGTCTAACAAGGTCCTGTTTCTCCTTTCGGAGACACCGTTTTGGTGTGGTGTGTAAGGAGCGGTAAATTGTGAGAGAATTCCATTTTCTCTCAGATAACCCTGAACTCGTGGCTCAAATATTC
>JAVKPL010015736.1:0-13001 GCA_032173675.1 Gastrolobium villosum
TGGAGGTGTACGATAACCCAGGTGAGGAGTACCATATCGAAGGATGCTCTCGCAGCGTTGCTGTACGTTTTTTAACGCGATGAAGGAATCAGTGGCTGAGATTCATCGCAAAGTGGACCCCACCACCAGTGTTATGCTTGGGAAGGAAGTGTTCTCTCTTTGCGTTAAGCCCGGTTTTGATGCTGCTGTTGCCATGGGATTTGTGCTCGTCCTTGATCAGATTAACGGCGATGATTACGTTGATAATGATGCAACCACGGAGCCTGCAGTGGACCCTGCTACAGAGGATTAAAACCCTGCACATTCACGTTTCTGTATCATGTACCGGAGGCTTTACTAATCTTGGGGAGTTAGGAGTGTCCCTCGTTAGGGAACCTCTTCCCCTTCTTTTCTGGGTCACGCATTTGAAAGAATAATGTTTTCAATTCCCCATGTGATCGTGTAAATTTTATATTTATTCATGAAATAATATAAGTTGAGGTTTCAATCAAGGTTTCCTATTTCAATCAAGGGTTTTATAATTCTCATTCAACATGAGAATTACAATTTTTCTACACACCCTTCTATTTCCGTGTTGACATGGATCTTACATATAATTTTTTCTAGAATAAATATTTTTTGGTCCCTGGTAATAACCACGAAATCCTTTGTAGTCCCTGACAATAAAAAAGGACCAAATTGGTCCTTACAAATTTGTCTGGGACTAAAAAGAGTGTTTACTCTTTTTTCTAATACATGAGTCCTACATGTTTTTCATTTCTACGACATGAGATTTCAATTCTCCTACATTAGAATTATAAAATCCTTCAATCAATTGGCCTTTTTTACCAGTAACTGAGTGACTTAAATTAAATGAGGGTATCAAATTGGTGTCTAGTACCCTAATATATGAAGTATTGATATGCATGATACGAGCACAATTTGTCTCTTAAAGTGTTTATGAACTGCGCTTTAAAAAGAGAGAAAATTACACATCTTGCTTAGGCAGGTTAACTTTCAATAGTTTGTTTCAAAATTATAGATTAAGAAAATCAATTTCAAGTTATGACAATGTAACTAATGACAGTAAAGAGTCAAAACCAATCTAACTATGAATAAGAGATTTAATGTAATTGACTTATAATTTGCAGCGAAATATATTGAATCAGTTCCTTATCAATGCAATACCTCAGTTTGGAATAAAGAAAAGTATGATTCAGGTAAAGTGCTTCACTTACTGATTATAAAACTATTCACCTAGAATAGTAATTTGCGGAAAGATATTAAACCAACAATATAATTTATCAAGACAACTTGTAACACACTGACTTATTCGACTAGTTTAAGGTGAATACAATACAAGGGTACCTCAGTTGCAATTGAGCTATCAAAGATTTGTTTAAATTAGGGGTTCAAACCCTGTCTCAAGCAAATTTTTGGAAAATTTTTGGGGGCCATAGGATGTGCCTCTCTCCTCGATTGGGAGATTAGTCACATCCTTTCTCCGGTAGCGAAGTTCAATGCATCCGCTGTTATAATGAGGGGCTAGTTTACAGGGCCGTATCCCGAGAGCAAGGTGACCTTGGGGGGCCAGAGGATGTGTCTCCCTCCTCGATTGGGGGATTAGTCTCATCCTTCCTCCGGTAGCGAAGTTCAATGCACCCGCTTTTCTAATGAGGGGCTAGGTGACTAGAGGAGGTTGAATGGGGATACTCCAGGGTTATTAAAAAAAAAAACTATATAGATCAGTGAGTTAAGTTTAAAGACCATAATGAAACAATTCTACCTAACAGCGTATGTCAAACTAGTACTCGAACAACTCGAGTTATGATAAATCTACTTTTATCCTACTGGACTTAGGATTATAATTGTAGCCAAAATCAATTGATAGTATACTCAAATCATTAAAGTAAACATACAACCTGCAATTTCATTTATTTTGCAATCAAATATGCACTTGTTATCCAATTTTCTGAAACATCAAAGTCATGTTAGAACCTCAAGGACTGAAGTCTGAACATTCAAGGGATTGTATTGAATCGAGATTTTAATGGATTATTTTTGGACAAAAAAAATCTATTAGTATTTAATTAGGATTTTAAAAGATTGTAAAAAAACCATGTGGTACTTGATTAGGATTTTAAAAGATTGTTTTAGAGTCCGTCCAAATCCTGTGGTATTTGTAGAATCAAGGTGATGATGCCACATCAACACAGTTTTGATGATAACGAATAAGCCTAAAGAACGAGATTCAAGAGCCTTAAAGAAGCAACATTCAAAAAGAATCCAAGTCTATGCAAAGACAAGCAATCAAATGTCAAAGTCAAAGTATCAAGTCTCAAAGCATGAAGCTAAGTCCAAGATCACATTAGAATATATATTTAGGACTTGGAACAAATATGTAAAGGTGTATAGTAAATAGTATTGCATGAGCTCAAGTCATTCACATCATTGCATAACCATAAAGTGCTTAAAAACCGTGGTATTATATGTCAAAGTTACATAAAAAAGGTCTTAACTTAATTTAAGCACACAAGCAACCTTGCACAACCTAATCACACATGTTCACACTCTTGAAAACCTATTTGCACTTGAAAGAATGCATCTTGAACACTAAGTATTGAAAAAGGATATTTGAATGGTTTGATATGTCAAAATGAGTTTTGAATGATATTCACATGAGTTGAACACTTAGAAACACTATCCATACTCAATCACATGTGTTCAAAGCATTAAAAGTCATTTTGTATGAAGAAAATTCAAGATTTCGTGAAAAAAGGCCGCTGTCTTGAAATATCGGATATTCATTTTTCAATATCCGGATATCAATATCCAGATATGAGCCCCAGAAATATCCGGATATGTACGGACCACAACTGCTATAAATGGCTATTTTTTTATTTGAGGGGCCTATATAAGTATTTGTTACTATTCATATGGTAGGACGAAATTACATCTGTTGTTAAACCATTATTACTTCTTCTATCTTATTTTAGCTCATTGATTACATACATTGATCATTCTCATATTTGAGCTCATCCTTGATTCAACCTATACACCCATTAGTTCTTCAACTTGTATTATTTGTACTTTAAGAGTACTTATCCATTTTCTAAACTCATCATTTGAATTCTGAAATTAAGAGGGGAATGACCCCTTGTATTTGAGAAGTTACCAAATTCCTAAAGGGGTGTTTGGTAGGGTTTTTGGCAAGGATACCTAGGCAACTTGAAATGGGTTTTCAATTTAACCACGTTTGGTACAAGAGTTGAAAAAATTTGGGTATCAAAATCCTTTGCCCAACCAACTTGATTTCTTTGCAAAATTTCTTGTTTTGCACTGTTTCAGAAAACCATTTTGAGGGTTGTATTTTGGGTTTGATGGGGATAGGAAAAATTGAGTGTAAATTGGCAAACGAAATTGCCCCTCATCTATCGTTTGTCTTTCGACTCTCTTTCCTCAGAAGTCATATTGTGGAAGAGCATTGCCTTTTGCTGCTGGTTTTGTGGGACAAGCAGAGTCAAGAGAAGCATCGGGTCTTGTGGTTGACATAATACGCCAGAAGAAGATGGCTGGCCGGGCACTCCTTCTTCTGGAGAGAGCAAAGTAAACAACAAGGTGGTTATTTTAACATGTAAAAGAACTCACCTCTCCTTCATATATTGTTCATATCAACTCCTGATGTGTTGCCATCAGGTGGTTATGGTAAAAGTATTAGCCATCTGATAATTGGATTGAAGTTGGTGAAAGGAACCAAGCAAATAAGTTGGCTTTTACAAACTGTCATTTTGGGCAAGGGTTGAACAGATTCAAAAAATAAAAAAGGGTTAATTTTGTAATTTCAACCCATTTTCCCATCTATACTTTTCTTTCAACCAAACATGGTATTCGAAAATTTAAATCAATTTCCCTGATAATATTTTGGTCTACCAAATAATTTTTTTAATATTTCCCCACTAATTTTAGTTTACAACCATTTCCCCACTAATTATTTTTACCTTGTTAAAAAAATTTCTCTTTTACCAAATGCCCCCTAAAAAAATTTGGAGTAAAGTATAAAGGCATCCAAGAGCCCGACATCTTGGAAGATTGTAGTTATTTTTCAAGCACCCTCAAGCTTGATAGTTAGTGAAAAAGATTGATCGAATGACTTTAGTCTGGACGTAGGTCATGGTGGTGGTGATCGAACCAGGATATATATAGTTTTCGATTTTTCTAATCTTGAACTCTTTACTTTAGTCTTAAAATTGTATTTTTAGAATGTGTTTATTTATTCACTGGCTTATTTTTATTCATCACACACTAGTTCTTACACTTAGATTTTTTCTTGTTAAATCATTTAATTGAAGAAATATTCTTTAAAATATCAAAGGAGGCAATTTACGAAAAGATTTTATAGAATTCAATTTACCCCCTTTGAGTATTAAAGCAACTTATCTAACAGTATCAAATCAAGATTTTAAACAAAAGATAAACAATATTGTGGTATTAAAAAATTTGACAATTTTAATGAATTTTCTAATAGTGTGGATTTTGTGAGACTTTCTTAGTGAGAAGTATATATCACATATCTCTCTCACAATATCACCTTAATCCTTGGAATTTCTTGAGATTTCTTTATTGCAGTGTGTCAATATCTACCCTAACATTACATTTTCTCAAAGCCAATTTATGTTCTTCTTTTACTCTTATATATTTTCTCTGGTTTTGGCATTCCTTCTTATGATATTCTTCTTCAAGAGATGGTTGTGTTTGCCGTCTCTAAAGATGTATTACAATTTTTTTATCCAATCGTAGCACTGGTAATATGTTGATGATAAACATATTTAATAAATAGTATATCATCGATAAAATTTTCTCAAAACTTTTTATGCACCATATTAGGCACACAATGAGATACAAAATTTCAATATTCATTTGTTGAATAACAAGGAAAAAAATCGTTATTGCTATTGCATAACTTGCTTTCAAATACCATAATGAATGCAAGTTACTGTTTGAAAAGGCAATGAGCAGAAGAATAATGCTTATTGCATAGTACATATGCAGGATTTTCACTTTATAATCTATTAAATTGGGATAAATACATTTGCATTAATTTACTATAAATAATTTCTTATAATAATTTAATAAACGTTTTTAAAAAATATTGATGAAAATGAAATAAATTTTTTTAAATTTGAATAACATGCTCCATCACACTAATAGCATGCAAAGGTATCACAAAGTTTTAATGAATTTTATGCATATAAATTTTTGATTTGATTATCATTCTTAAGAATCACATTTAAATGTTTGTTAAAAATTCACATGGTTTTTGTTATAAAAAAAAAAATTCACATGGTTTTTTTTAAAATCATATAAATTCACATTGTCATTTTAAATCTTATAAGTTATATTAAAATCCTTTAAATTCCAATCTTATAAAATCTTGATCGTAATTTTTTTATAAAAAAAGCCTTTAAATTCACTACAATTCTAGATAGTCTTTTAAAATCTATAAGAATTTTTATCTCAAAATAATCTTTTAAAATCCTAATCCAAATGCCCTTTAGGCTTAGATTTTCAACATAGATGATTCTATTTAGTTAGTGTTATTGAAGACAATGAGTGATATTAAATCACTAAGAGATTTGAACCCATGTATAGAGCAGAGGAGATAAATGATCAGAATTATCATACACAGTGTAATAAGAAAAATTAGAACAGACTTACTTGATGTCAGATAATGAGACAGAATGATCAATGTATGCAGAATAGATGAATTAAATGTGAGCCCACAGAATGTGTCTCCTTAAGATAATTTGCCACTTCACTGGTGCCAAAGGTTGATGGACACTTGTCTCCCAGGATAGAACGGATTTTGTCTGAAGAGTGGCGACACTACCAGTCAACAGCCCGAACGAACCCAACAAGATGCCAGAGGAATTACACCATAAAAAATAGAAGGAAGTATGCAAAACCGGATGAAGGAAAAAATCCGGCAGAGTAACAGTGCAGAAAACTGAATTGAATTTTCTGAAGGGGTCAGGGTCTATATATAGAAAACGTAAGGTCACGTTTCAAAAGGCACCTATTCGATAACGAAACAACACATCCGTTGGACATGAAAAGACACATTCGTTCAACACGAAAAGACACCCATTCAAGGATGAAACAACATGTCCGTTAAGATGAAATAACACATCCGTTAGGATGAAAAGATACATCTGTTTATCGACGAAAAGACACATATTTTTCAGTAACAAACTTCTTATTCATAACCAATAGATTGTCTATACAATATATATGTAAATATAAATTCCAAAAATCCCCACATGGATAAGAAGTCAATTCATCGTGAATAGAATGCATAAAAGTATAAATGCAAAGTATAATTTCTTTAACGAGAAACAACTGCATCGAGATAGGTGGAGTTAGCTTTGAACCTTCTCTAGTGAAAACCTATCGGATATACTTGGTCAATCGGTGGTCTAGGTAGACTTGAACCGTCAACCTTTAGTGTATACCTAGACAATAGGAGTCACACAATTGCTTCTCTAGCATTGTTGGTCCTTTGTTGTGCCCATTTTAGCTATGGGACATCTGCTGGTTCTGCGAGTGTTTTAGAGAATCGGCCTTTAAAAAATTCTCATAGAAGCGGCCCCCACTTCACGCTCACATAGGTGATTTCTTGTGATGTAACTCACTATACATCATTTGAACACAACAGATTAAGAATTCATTAAAAGCCTAAAAGCTTACCCTCATAATACACTGTCTTGTCACAGGAATGAGTATGAGTTTTAAAACTCCACAGTGTTTGGACAGTCGGACATCACTTAGTTGTCTCTTTGAACCTAGTTCATGGGATATCCACTCTTCTAGGTAGAGTTACCGTAATGCTCAACAATTGATAGGCCTTAAACTCATTCCTTTCGACAAATTTTCAACCAATTCTCTAGGATTTCCTTTGGTTAACGGATCTGCTATGTTCTCTTTAGACTTAACATAGTTAATTGTAATAATTCCATTCGAGAGTGGTTTTCTTACGGTATCATGTCTACGACGTATGTGTCTAGACTTACCGTTATACGTGACGTTCTTGGCCCTTCCAATAGCTGCTTGGCTATTACAATGTATGCATTTGGTTGGTACTAGTTTTGGCCAATTAGCAGGGGCGGACCGACATGGGGGGCTAGGGATGGCCCTCGCCCCCCTAAAACTCTAAGAAATTTTTTTATATATGGATACATAGGTGAATTATTGAGGAAGGATAAGCACAAGTAACATGGACTATAGAAATTGCTAACCAGTGCCCCCCCTAAAACTCTGAGAAATGTTTTTATATATTACCTAGGTGAATTATTGAGGAAGGATAAGCACAAGTAATATGGAATAAAGAAATTGCTAACCAGTGCATGGATAGTGACAATTAGAGAAGGTCGTGGTGTTTCGTAAGGTAAATGAGAAGACACATGGATAAAAAAGATTTTGAAAACATAAACCAAACAATTAAAATAATAATTAATAATTGACAAATAATTAAATAAGATATAGAAGTAGAAACACTTCCACAGAAACTGGTTGAATGGTTCAAATTAAAAAATTTAACTGCGTAAAATAAGATAAAAATATAACCATTTTGTCTTATTAAAAAATAAAACCATTTAGATATATATGATATAAAGCTGAATATGAATTGACAAAAATATAATATATATTAAGGCAAAAAATCCCGATACATATTATAATACAGTAACTTCATTCAAAATATATTGTTAAAATTCATATTCAGTTTATATTGTATAGTAAGTATTTTTATTTATAACATAATATTTTTTCTTTTCGCCCACCGTCGTATTGATTTCTGGGTCCGCCACTTCCAATTAGGAACATCCTCAATAAAGTTACAAAGTCATTCGGCTTCTTCACCGGCTTTATCTAAAGCAATAAATTTTGCTTCTATGATTGACCTTGCAATGCAGGTCTGTTTGGATGATTTCCAAGACACAGCACCCCCACCAAGGGTGAACACGTATCCACTTGTGGATCTAGTGTCATTAGAGCCGGTGATCCAATTTGCATCACAATGCCCTTCTATAACTGCGGGGTATTTCTCGTAATGCAAAACATAATTTTGAGTATACTTCAAGTATCCTAAAACTCTTACCATAGCTTTCTAATGATTTTCATTTGGATTACTAGTAAAGCGACTTAACAAACTTACTGCATAAGCAATATCAGGTCTGATGCAGATCATAACATACATCAGACCTCCCAACACTTGAGCATATAGCTTTTGTGCTGTAGCTTTACCAGTGTTCTTTAATAAACTAAGATTAGAATCTACAAGGTTCCTCACATGAGTTATATTCAAACTTTTGAATTTCTCAAGAACCTTAGCTATATAGTGAGCCTGTGATAAGGCCAACCATGCAGATGTTCTATGGATTTTAACACCTAGGATAACATCTGTTATCGCCATATCCTTCATATCAAACTTACTTTTAAGTAACTGTTTAGTAGCTTTAATCATTGATTATTACTACCCATGATCAACATGTCGTCTACATAAAGACAGACAATGGCAAATCCTTTTTCAGTATTTCGAACATAGACACATTTGTCACATTCATTAATTCAAAATCCATTTGATAACATAACATTGTCAAATTTTGCATGCCTTTGTTTTGGAGCATGCTTTAACCCGTAAAGGGATTTTATTAAGCGACAAACTTTCCATTCTTGTCTTGAAACAACGAAACCTTCAGGTTGATCTAAATATATATCTTATTCCAGGTCGCCGTTTAAGAAGGCGGTCTTAACATCCATTTGATGTATTTCTAATCCATTCAATGCAGCTATTGCGATCAAAATCCTAATGGATGTGATCCCTGTAACAGGTGAATAAGTATCGAAATAATCGAGACCTTCACGTCGCCTGTAGCCTTTTACCACAAGCCTAGCTTTATATTTATCAATAGTGTCATTCTCTTTCATTTTTCTTTTGAACACCCACTTACTTCCTAAAGGCTTATTGCCAGGAGGAAGGTTTACCAATTCCCAAGTGTGGTTGGACAAGATAGACTCTATCTCACTATTGATAGCCTCTTCCCAGAATGGTCCTTCCGGGGACGTTATAGCTTCCTTATACGTCCGGGACTCATTTTCTAATAAATATGTCATAAAATCAGGTCCAAAGGATGTGGCTGTCCTTTGCCTCTTACTACGTCTAGGTTCATCTTCTACATCCTTTACAGGATCAATATTAGTTGTAGCATCCCGAGGTATCACAAACTGATCATCATTATTACCACTTGATTCATGTATTTTCTTATACAAAAATACGTCTTCAAAGGAAGATACTTCCCTTGACTCAACAACCATATTAACGTGTATATCTGAAACATCAGATTTATATACTAGAAATCAATAAGCACTACTATTAAGTGCACAACCGATGAATACACAATCCACGGTTTTAGGTACGATTTTCAACCTTTTAGGTTTAGAAACCGCAACCTTAGCCAAGCACCCCCACACTCTAAAGTATTTCAAGTAGGGGTGAAAGTGGGCTGGGTTGGGCCAATCTTTGCCCAGAAAAGCCCAAGCCTACTTCAAAAATTTTCAAATTGGCCTGGTCCAAGCCTAGTATTAGTCTAACTGTTAACCTGACTTGGCCGTTTATAAAAAATAAATGGTCTGTCTTGGCCTGTTAACCTGTTAATTTTTAACTTCCAAACAGAACCATGAATCAACTTTATAAAGTACTTAAATTCTGTTGCTACACCAAAAATCATAATTTCAACGTCCAAACAGAATCATGAATCATAACAAAACTCATACAATATGCATTTAAGTCATTTTCAAAAGTAAAATGCTCAAACTAAATAACATATATTTCATCAGATCCAACGAACAAATCCATATTATGTAAATTAAAATAACTACATGAATCCAACAAACACATCTTGATGCTTGTAGTAAGTATAACATCTCCCAAAAATCTTTTAATATATTCATATACACAATCTAACATGTTAAGATGTTGGTTCCTCATATATAAGAAATAAAGTAAGATTTCCATTAAAATATAATCGAATATAATTAAGTTATAAATAATTGCAATTGATTAAATTTATATCTTTTATTTTTTCTTCAAAGCATACTTATTCTATTTTATTTTATTTAAAATAAATAGTACAATATAGGTCGGCCTGTAAGCTTATAGGCCCGAGCTATAGGCCGGCCCGACCCAGTTTCACCCCTAATTTCAAGGATGGCTTCTTTCCTTTACATATGTCATATGGTATGTTATTTGTCTTTTTGTGAGGCATTCTATTAATAATGTAGTTAGCTGTCAAAATGGCTTCCCCCCCACAAATTCTGTGGTAAACCTGATGTAATCAACATGGCATTCATCATTTCTTTTAATGTCCAATCTTTCCTTTCTGCAATTCCAGTTGATTGCGGTGAATAAGGAGTTGTTGTCTGGTGTATAATACCGGACTCTATACAGAATTCCTTAGAAGGGGCCATCATATTCTCTCCCACGATCGCTCCTAACCATTTTATTTTTCTTGTTGACTTGATTCTCAACTTCACTTTTATATTGGTTAAAAGCAACAATAGCTTCATCTTTACTATTAAGTAAGTACACATAACAATATCTACTGCAGTCATCAATAATTGTAATAAAGTATTTCTTATTACCCCTAGATGGTGTGGATTTCATGTCATATATATCATTATGTATTAAATCTAACAACTCGGTTGATCTTTCAACTGATTTAAACGGTAATTTCGAAAATTTTGATTCAACACATACTTGGCACTTGTTATTTAAACATTCAAATTTAGGTAATAAATCTAAATGAATTAAACTCTTAATTGATCTTAAATTAACATGCCATAATCTATTATGCCATAAATTAGAAGACTCAAGCAAGTAAATAGAAGTAGAAGTATTCTTAATATTATTGGAATTGTTTACGGTCATCACATTCAATTTGAAAAGGCCCACACTAAGGTAGCCCTTTCCTACATACACATCATTCTTAGTAAGTACAAACTTATAAGAAAAAAAAACAAGTTTAAAGCCATTCTTGCTTAACAGAGATCCAGAGATTAAGTTCTTACGAATATCAGGCACATGGAGCACATCATTGAGTGTCACTATCTTGCCAGATGTCATCTTCAAAGCCACTTTGCCCACACCTTCAACTTTTGAAGTAGATGAATTACCCATATAAAGTTTCTTATCATTATCAATAGGAGTATAGGAGGAGAACATCCACTTGTTTGAACAGACATGTCTGGTGGCACCAGTGTCCACCCACCTGTCCTTAAAGTCTCCCATCAGATTGCACTCCATCAGCACTGTTGCGAGATTCAGTTCTTCAACCTGATCAGCAATATCAACCACGTTGGCTTGAGTGCTCTTCTTCTTCTTATTGAACTTTTGTGGCTTCCTCTGATCTTTCTTTTGTTCCTTCTTACAATCCCTTGCACGGTGGCCAGGATTCCCACAATTATAACAGTTGCCTTTGAACTTTTTTCCCTTTCCTTGCTTAGCATTTCCATCTTCAGAACATTTCCTCTTCTTTGACTTTGATCCCTCTTCAACTACATTAGCCTTAGAGATCATAAGATTGTTGTCATTCCTCTTGTCAGGCATCTTATTGTCTCTATTTTCAATCTCGTAACCAAATGTTCAAGTGACAATTTCTTGCACTTATGCTTCAGATAATTCTTGAAGTCTCTCCAAGAATTCGGTAATTTCTCTATGAAAGCAGCAACATGGAAAGACTCAATAAGAGACATTCCTTCTGCATGTATTTCATGCACAATCACTTGAAGTTCCTCAACTTCACTCACAACAGATTTGGAGTCTTGCATCTTGAAGTCCAAGAATCTGCCAACTATGAATTTCTTCATGGCAGCATCCTCAATCTTATACTTCTTGTCTAGACTATCCCAAAGTTCCTTACTGGTCTTCGGAGTACAGCACACATTATACAATGTGTTGTCAAGAGCATTGAGAATATAGTTCCGGCAAAGGATGTCAGAATGCTTAAAAACATCAATGGCAGCAACCTTTTCCTTGTCAGATTCCTCTCCCTTATTTAGTTTAGGAGCATCTTCCTTGAGGAAACGGTCCAGACTCAGAGTTGTCAAATAGAACAACATCTTCTGTTGCCAGCGTTAGAAATTTGTTCCATTCAATTTTTCAAGCTTGTCAGCATTCATTAGAACAGAGGCAGTAAGATTGGCATTGTTTGTACTTACACTAGCCATTTCTGTTACACAAACAGAATCCGAAATTAATCACACAGATTAATCACACAATAAATAAAACATAAACAGTATATAAAATAAAAGTAGAATATACTGATCACAGGTTCAAAACACCAAATTGTCTTAAGATTGTTATTGAAGACAATGGGTGATATTAAATCACTAAGAGGTTTGAACCCATGTATAAAGCAGAGCGGATAAACGATCAGAATTATCAGACACAGTGCAATAAAAAAATTAGAACAGACTTACTTGATGTCAGATAATGAGACAGAATGATCAATGTATGCAGAATAGTATAGGAATAAATCCGAGCCCACAGAATGTGTCTCCTTAAGACAATTTGCCCCCTCACTGATGCCAAAGGTTGATGGACACTTGTCTCCCAGGATAGAACGGATTTCGTCTGAAGAGTGGCGGCACTACCAGTCAACAGCCCGAAAAAACACAACAAGATGCCAGAGGAATTACACCAGAAAAAATAGAAGGAAGTATGCAAAATCGGATGAAGGAAAAAATCCGGTAGAGTAACAGTGCAGAAAACTGAATTGAGTCTTCTGAAGGGGCCAGGGTCTATATATAGAAAACGTAAGGTCACATTTCAAAAGGCACCTAATCGAAGACAAAACAACACATCCGTTAGACACGAAAAGACACATTCGTTCAACACGAAAAGACACCCATTCAAGGATGAAACAACACGTCCGTTCGGATGAAACAACACATCTTTAGGATGAAACAAC